>JANVCJ010083955.1:0-10974 GCA_026413505.1 Epizoanthus ramosus | reverse complement strand
GCGTTTGGTCCTGTTTATCGTTCCATTGTTTGTGCAGTTAGGAGACTGGATCAGATTAAACTGGTCGATATTTTATCATAGCTAATTTTGTTATGCCCAACTGTTACGAGGGCTTATGCAATTATGGGATATGGGGTTCTTATGTTCTTATGTTCTTATGTTCTCCTAACGCTATTCATGCACTGTGAATGTTTTTTTCTCAGTTGAAATATAAAAATTGTATTGTTATTCGCATGTTTTAACCCACAACCGAGTTTTTATCTTAAGAACACACCGCATTCATTCTGAGAGTTCACGGCATGTCAAATATATCCTCGGGAGATCCTTGTATATAAAAACATTAACCCAGTGCTTCTTAATGTGTTTGAACTCAGTTTCACAGCTTTAAAAAGGGGGCTACTATTACTTGAAATCGAGCAGATTCTGAGAAATTGCCTTATTTCTCTTTTTCTAAATAAAAAATATTATTGGAGATGTCTTGTTGTTATGGAAACAGCATGGCAACTTAAAGCAAAGCAAGAATGAATTGCTTTGATTAATCAGTCTCTATAATCTGATGGAATATGTGTTGTAAGCAAGAACTGAAGTGTTATTACTCTTGAAGCTTGAAGATCCTTGTGTCAACTAATAGTTTTGTTCAACAGCTTAACAGCTAGAGCTCCGGGGAGAAAATCCAGGTTAGATAACTTATAGGAGCAGTAGCTAGATAACTATATAGATCTTCTTTAGTTTTCACAAATAGCAATTACACGTGACTGAATAACGTCAAAATGTACACAGCACTGCGTCAGCGTGCAAGGTAATCCATTTACACTATAGAATTAGACACTTAGAATGCTTTGCGGCAAGTATCATGTATGTGGTAAGAGGGTCTAGTATAATAATAATAAATAATATAAATTATTTCTATAGTGCGTTTTCATTAAAGCCCCAAAGCGCTTTACAATATTTAAGAATAGATAATTTTAAAAAGACTTGAATAAAACTGTCTATAATATGATAAAATTCTAATTAGGAATAAAATTACAATTTAGAAACAAGAGAAATTTGGTGAGTAATAAAACATTTAAAATTAACGAAAAGAATTCTTGAATAAGAACGTTTCAATCTTTTTCTTAAAATTGGTTCTTACGATTTTCCCCTCTCGTCTTTGTATAATGTTCAGGTTGTTACATCTGTTCCTTTAAAACATTGTACAGTATAAATCAACTTCAAGAACACTAGCTCTCTCTGGAAATCAGACGGATCGAGCCAATCCACTCCAAAATCTTGATAATGAACGCCTAATACTTGGTAAAAATAGTGTACTGTCTCGCTCCGCTCGGCAGCAACTATGCGAACACACAATCCAATAAAGTGTCAGTGGGGTCGCTCGTGATGATAGACGCACAGTAGTCCACTTCCGATATACATGTCTAGTACATTAACAAGACTGAAGGGACCTCATGGACTAGACAATATATAGTTGGATATCTAGAGTGTTATGTTTATTGCATAATTTTAATTAAAAGAACTTGGAGTCAAGTGTTAATTTAGCAAATGGACCATGCTTGGGAAGAAGCTATTTTTAAATCGGTTGGTTCTGCATTTGATCCCTGAAGCAGCTTACCATAAAGCCTGCTTCACACTAGTGAAAAGCACAAGCACAAGCACAAGCGCAAGAGAAAGAGCGGAGCGCAAGGACTTTCACACTAGAACGCTAGCGACACAAGAAGGAAGCGTATACAAGCGCCTTATACTTCTTAGTTTATAATTAATATAAAACAATAAACTTGCTTCTTCGCCTTGTTAAATTAAGATGTGCATGAATTGCATGATGAACTAGAATCCAACATTTCATTTTAAATATTTCAAAACATACCACTTCAGACCAGTGTATTTAGCCACATCCTTCCACGCAAAAGTTCTTTCTGGTTCTTATTCTTGAAATGTGCACTAGACTTATAGTATATAACAGAACATTTTCAAACAGCTTCCGCCTTTCCTCCAAAGTTAAATTAGCTACTTTATCTCTACTCTGGTGGGTCTGAAAAAACACCAATTTTGATTGCTTTGTTACTTGCACTTGTGCTTGTGCTTGTGCTTGCGTTTCCTCTATTCACACTTGAACGCAAGCGACGCAAGCACAAGCGCAAGAAAAAAGAATAGGAAATTTTCCATTTTAAAATACTTATCAACTACTATTCTAGGGTTCACTGATGAGCGATGCGTTCGCACTCTGTTTCTGCTTCCCCTGTACCCTGAGCCAAATGGCCCTCGAGCTCAAGAGACTGGGCAAGTGGCACTACTGACAGACACGCCGATGATGCCAGCTTAAACCCCGTCACATGACCGAGTTTGCTAGAAATATTTACTAGACTCAGAGTGCTGAGCTGAAGATTTATGATTTGTGCGCTTCTGAGGTTTTGACACTGGTCATTAGGTCTATTCACAAGTTGCTCTGCAAGGTTTGAGCAACTTTTTGCTTTCGAGCAACTTTCCTTTTCTCTAACAGCACAAATATACTCATCCAATTAGATAAAATCATGCAAGCTAGGATTCAGAACACAAATTCCATAGTGGTACAAGAGACAAAGACTGACCTTTGAGTGCTAGTTTCATAAGACAGGCGTGGAGCTGTGGATGATTGGGGTCTATTGCATGTGCTCTCTTTACTGACTGTAACATCAACAGGAGTTTGCCTGAAAACGAAAATCAATGGATTCAGACAAAGCTGCAACAAATTAATAAAACAATGTGCAGTTGTGATCACATGCATGTGTGAAAATGTGCAAAAAATGTGCAACTCAAATCTGTTCTCATAAGCAAAGCAGCATTGTCCCTAACAGCTGGTAGCCGGCATAAATCTTCAGCTGCTGTAGTTGTTTGTGCCAGCTACTTTCATGATACAAATAAAATAAATTATGTAAATCTCTTCTTATCAAAACTGTAAACCAGGTACTAAAAATAAATGAAACTGAAACTGAAAACTGAATAGTTTTCACAAAGTTCTGTATCAGTGCCAGTCAGTTAAATAACTACGCCTTTGAGAAAACTACATTTCCATCCCGGCTCTTCATCTATTTCAGCGGTGATTTAAATGATTAAATTAAATTATGCTGACCAAAAAAAATATCACTAAACCAGCTACTTTTGGAAATTTGCCACCTACTTGGAATGTTAGGGAGAACCCTGACAAAGGGCATTTTCCTAAAATTCCAGGACTATTCCAGGACTTGAAAGGAAATTTTATGACACTCTTTCGACCTTTCTATGACCGTGGGAACCCTGTCAATTGTCAATTCTTTCTTACTTGCCCAACGTCTCAGTAACAAACTGAACAATATAACAAAGTGACAAAACAGTGTGCTTCAACTATCAGTACAGTGTACGTTCTCTAACTGATTATAAAACATTGAACAGAATTTATTAAACATGTTTCTATCATGACAGTTGTCAATAAGCTTCTCAGACTGTCTAAATGAAGTTGCTCTATTTCTTTCATTTCAATTTACAACAAAACAAAATAATGAATAATTCTTTGATAAGCTAAACACTCTAACAAGTTCTCACCTTTTCTGTAGAAAACTTCGAATGCCAGTAAATGAGTTTCAATTTTCTTTGGCAAGAGGTTCTGAAGTGGTTGCAAAAATCTTAAAGCTTGCTCAAGAGGATCCGATACCTACCAATGAAAACATAAATAATAGTTATGATAAAGGCATATAACGTATCCATGATCTGAAAACAGGTTAAGAGAATGGAATCAAGTGGGACAGCATGATATTGTGCTGTGTGGCGAAGGAAGGTCTTACAAATACAACTCTCGGCCAAGGTCAGGAATCAAAGATACAGCCCCCTGGTTAGCTGTCAAGGTTCTTATCTACTGAGCTCTCTACACTCACCTGAGTGGGGAATTAAATTTGAATTTGACAGAAAATATTTTTGGTACGTATTTGTAATAGATGTACCTCAACTGATTAAAAAAAGGTCTTATGCCACCCTTGTGAACTTGATCACTTCTTGCATTTGGAGTAAATGTCATATATTGCCCCCCCCCCCTGGCCCCATCTCGGGTTTACAATTTTTTACATATTTCTTACAACACCATTTTCTGGGAGACAATTCCCAACTACTTTGTCAATTTTAAATGCTGAAGTAGTGATCAACTATGTTGACTTTGTTATAAAGGGTAAAGGATCAGAATTTCCATTACTCTTATATTATTGGCAAAAAACCTGTCCAGTTTCACAGCATCACAATTCCCTACCCGTGCCAGTGCATCAGCATCAAACTGTGGTTCTTTGCTGCCTTCTATCTTCTTATCAGCCTCCTTATTCTCCTTTGCTTCTGTTGCTGCAGGAAAATAAAAAAAGTAATCAGTGTGAGGTGGCACTGCTCTCTTTTGTTTAAAGAAAACACTAGCAATAAGAATAAACATAGGTGTTGGCAAGTCCATCCATCCAACAAAATACACTGAACAAGTCCACATGTTTGACTATACATGATTAACTACAGGCAAGGTGCACCTCATAGCACCCGTCACAGGTGTAACATCTGTAAAAATAAAATGTTCCAAGTAGTGGTGCAGTGAACGAGTGTGCTTGATTTCTCTCATTACACATGAAACCGAGAAATTATTCCAATGATAAAAGTTATTGACAACCCCGACAGACATAATATTATATAAACCGAGATAATACAGCAAACTTCCAGGATCTTTCCATGGTACAAAATCAATGTTTCCATGACCCTATACCATTCTTTTTCAAAGCAAAGGTAGTAAAAGCTTTTCAATGAAGCTTTTCAACTACAAAAGCAACATCTCATGAACCATGAATTGAGTTCATCAAATTCCACAAGTATTCCAGGAGCAGATAGAGAAAAGGTAACAGATACAGAATTTCAGAATTGTGAAACTCACCTTTCTTGTTCTCTTGTATCTGAGCTTTCTTCTCAGCCCTTCGCTGTTTACTTCTCAATTTCTTCAGTTCTTTGGCTGACAGGTTACTGTCTCGCGCTTCTGCATCCTTATCACTGTCTGTCAACGGCTTGTCATGCAATCGTATATAGCACTGAAAACAAAACCATACAAAATTCCATTTAAAATGTCCTCCAATTAAAGAGTTTTTAATTAACATATAATATTAAGGACAAGGTTAAATGCATTACTTCACGTAAGTCAAATCTAATGCTAATTAATATGCTATTAAAAGGTATTGTTCTAGCTCATTTGCATTAGGTTCAGCTCATGCAGAGTATGAATTTTGAATTAGGTCTTAATGAGTATTAGTTCCCATCTTTGAATTTCATTTTTGCCATTTTATAAGTGGTAGTTAAGTTACTAATGTATTACTAAAATGCCCCATACATTAAAAAATAACGGCATATAGATCTCATAAATTGCCAATATTTTTCATAAAAGGTCCACCAGTCTTCTAAGTTTGCTACTGGCCTTGTTGGCCTTCTGATCCCAGTATAATCTGAGGAGATCTCTAAGCTGAATATGCATGTACCTCTATGGCCAACTTTGCTGCCTTAAAATAGAACTGGTGACTTCGAAGCACATCTTCCAGGCGTAGTAGCTTCATGTATGCACGTAGCGTCATTTTCCTCATACAGTAAGTGTGAAAATCAAACTGATCTTCTGTGATTTCTTCAAAGTGTTTGTCCACTTCATGAGCTTTTTTCAGAGCCTCTCCTATTTTTCCAAGCCTAAAATGCGCCAACCCAGCCTCTGTCTGGTACCACATGCACTGCATCTCATTTAGATTATCTGCAGCAGCAATGCCATCCTGAAAGAACCACAATAAATTCATTACCTAAGCATGGAACCTGTTTTTTTTTTGGGGGGGGGGGGCAGGGAGCTGGGAGGGAGGAGCAAGTGTACCCTCTTCCCTTATGTTGTCATTTTACCTCAAAGAAAGGCAACTGGATTTGCAGTTTGAGGTAGGTCATTTGTCCTGTCTTTCTGCCCCTCCCATTTCTGGGTTGGACCCTGAGGTATACATGTCTTTATAATTTGTGGCCATTATGGAATTTATTCTCACGGCAAGATTATATTACCATGTTAGTATACATGTAAACTTGTGAGAAAATTGGACAAAAGCGGTATTAATTTTATGAATTGTTTTCATGATATTGGTGGTAGTCTAACAAGTTGTGAAATGTAAGGTAAGTATTAAACTTTGTAAACAATTTTGCCCAAGTGTTAGCCAATGATTTGTCAAATGAATGCCAATGATTCAATTATTCAGCCAATAATATTTGTCAAATGAATGCTCTATCAGTGTTCTGCAAACAGAACTTCTTTGAACATTTTTAACATTTATCCATATCAGAATTGAAAATATGTGTCTAGTACATGGATAACACAACTAAAGATGGGTGGATAGTCAAGAATAGGAAAAAATGGTGCTGACATTTCACTGACCCTGTCCAAGAAACAACTAAGATGTTTGCAAACAAATCAGAATAAAAGTGAAGAGAACAAACCCTTGTAAATAAACCACACAGATCCTCAGCCTTTTGCACTTGGTTCCATCGTAGCATGTACTTAGCACATTTACAGTTCACATATCTATCAGCAGTGTCCAGCGCTCTGGCCTCGTCCATGTAGTGTGCAGCTAACTCAGGATTTCCGGCATGCTGAAACAAACCAAAGCAATTCTCCCAATCACATGATTGTATACCACATAACCATTTTGATTTCATATTATGGGAGACTGATCAATACCAGTCCTCTACAAAATTGTACTGACAAAAATTTAAATTGTTGTTACTGACCTGCAGCTAAATCAGACTTCCTGATGGGATTACAGTGCCAACTACAATGTATACATGTAGCAATACATGCAGTGATACAGAAAGTTTTCAGTATACAGCAGCGCAATAGTATACAAACCTTGTATATCCTGGCCTTCACCATGTAGGCCTCAATAAGTGTGGGGGTGTGCTCCAAAGCGTTATTGATGTATTCCATGGCCTTTTCAGTGTTCCTCAGGTGATCATGGTGTTGTGCCAAAAAGAAGTAGACCCAAAGGGCGGCAGTAGGAGGCTCCTTATCACCATCTAGATTAATCACAAAATAATGATAATGATAATGACATCATCAATAACAACAATATAAACAACAACAACAACAACAACAACAACGGCAACAACACTATATTAAAATAATAGATTATGAACTTTCTAGCTTGAAAAGGTCAATTTCATTGAGTTTACAGTGCACATGTTGTCAACTTGTGAACATTTGTTCAGTAATACATGTATTTTTAAGACAAAAATTTAAATATGAAATTTCAAAATTACACAACAATCATTCTTTTCCTTTAGAACAATTCTGATAATTGCAACTATCAAAAAGGGTGGAAATGGGAAAGGGTGGAGTTTGCAAAGGTCTAAAGCTGAAGAAAACTTGTAACAAGAACAGCAAAACAACACATTCTGCAAAATACTATTAATAAAACTTCCAAAAATAAGCCAACCCCAAAATAAGCTGGTATCAAAGTTAAGTCCTCACCCATGTGCTTAATATATTTGTATAATTTTAAAATGTACTTCAAGTACTGTCATATTTGTGCTCTAAACATAAGCCCTACAATTGTTTCATCATTACAAACCTTTCCCTATCAAAGTTCCATATGTTTCAAGGCTCTTCAGATAACCAAGAGCTGTGTCTTCTATTATTCTAACCTGTAATTGAACAATAAATGTAAGTCATAGAGTAGTAATGCTAGCTAAGCTCAGTTGCTACAGCTACTGATAAAATTCCTATCAAACATACTTTAGTTCTAGCATTTAAGAGAGGATACAGTCATGTAACAGGCCATTGCTTGTTGATGTTGAGCAAAATGCAGTGAGCGTTTGTGTACACCACTAGAAAGATCATAATTATAGCTGGATTGCAAAAATATGTCTACACTGGGGAACACAGACCAAGAGGAAACAAGCACCCACATGCATGAACCTGACTACTGCTAGTCAGAAACTTCCAACAAACAATTCTTCTGACTTTCACTTACACTTTTGCTTATTCTGATTTCAAGCCCTGTACATAACTATCCTGGTCTATAGTGCTTGAACATAAACTTCAGATTTATAGAACATATTCTCATTGTTACATCCAAACTGCCTACTTGCATTCTATGTTGTTCTATTAAAACTTTCAAGAACAATAATCCAGACCTTTTCCATGTTATCATACAACATTCTCAAGTTGTTAAACAATGGTGGAACACCCTTGTGAATAGCTGGCCTCATGTAGTCGTCAAGAAATCTTGCAAATGTTTCCCCTGTAAATCAAACAAACAATGAATACACCAATCGAGTCATGTCTGTACAGAATTCTTTTTAGCTGGGTACAATATTCTCAACCTACAACTATTAATATTTTACACAGTTCAGAGTACAATCAAGGTCATTCTTGATAACGTCTTGGCATCATTGTTCGCAATGTTGTCTCATTAACATAAAATATTCTGACTTCAATCTTCAAACAATAATACAATAGTACACAAACAGAGTCAATATACAGTTAGTACTCACCAAAAATAGGAATGTCACATAAAATGTTTCTATAGATATTTTTTCAAAATACTTTGTACTTTCCGTAGATGATTTAAACCCTAACCCTAATTTAAACCCTAACCCTAACCTTAATTTAAACGCTAACCCTAAATTTAATTTAAACCCTAACCCTACCCCTACCTTGTTTAAGTTTGGATGTCGGTTTTGATGACATCATCTTGTATTTTTTTTTCGTTTTTTCCCCTTGACTCAGTCTTTTGACTCAGACTCAGATTTGACTTGGGAAATATATTTATTCAAAATTTTGTTGACTGCCTTGGGAACTGCACCATATGTTTTTGAATTATGGAGTCTATATGTTTGAAGTTTGAAATGTGATCTTTACTAATTTTGCAAATGTAATAATATGTAAAATATTAAAGTGTTGTATCAAACCTGAGGTAAAGTTGAGAGGTAATCTCTTGGGCGCTTGGGCTCTAGGGAACATCTGGCAATATTTTACATACAAGTCAACTCTCGCCTCTGGATTCTCTGAAATGAAGTAAATCAAAAGATGGATTTAGATACTGTCACTATTGTAACTAGAAAAAAGCAATTAATAATGTGTTATTCACATTTCCTGAAATTTGTTTCGTAAGGACATTTTAAAGGAAAACTAATGTCAAGACTATAATTACAGTAAATTTGACACAAGTGCCCAACAGCAAACAGAGTGGCATCATCATTGCAGGTGGGGAGTCAGACGTTGGAAGGAGGCCATCCGGCCCACGAAATGTCCAAGGAATTCTCATACTGACCAATCACAAAAACTAATATTTGACATCACTGCATTTAACTTACTAACCAATCAAACTGAGAATATTTGATTTTCACCTGGAAACAAGCTCTGTGTGCATCTCCACATTAATGTACATGTAGCTATTTTATCTGTGCACTTCTGTCTGATAACTGGTACAAGATGTCAAGCAAATGAAAAGCATTCATACCAAACTTTAGCGTTTGTTCCAGTTCCTTGTAGTAACCATGGTTTTCAGGATTTCTCTTCAGCAAATCCCTGTATAACAGTTCTGCTGCTTGGAAGTTTCGTAACTCCATGTGCAAGCTTGCTGTTATGGAACATACAAAACCATGAAATGACCAAATAGACATGAGATAAATATGGATTTTCAAAATTCCCAGGGATATATGCCCCTAAATCTCCCCAGGATTTAGTTGTAAGTGTTTTTGCTCACCAAATGTTCCATTTTTCTTATTATGGGGTTGGAATCTCTGCATCAGCATGAACTGACTGTATAATGAAACTAACTCAAAATTACAGACAACTATAATTCTGTACTACATTAGCCAATTTCTTGCCATAAATCACAATAAGAACACAATAATTAATTTCTGTGTTTCCTTGAGTTGTGTATAATTCAGTAAAAGTTTTCAAATGTTTAGATAAGGTACATTTTTGAAATGTGGTACATGTACACACGGACGGGACAATTTGCAGGTTGCAGGTTAGCAGGTTAAATCTGCAGGTCAGATTTGCAGGTCAAATTAGCTCTCTGATATTACAAAAGGTACGTAAATGATCGTACTTTGATTTTCTTTATAGATTTGCAGGTCAAATTAGCTCTCTGATATTACAAAAGGTACGTAAATGATCGTACTTTGATTTTCTTTATTTTTTTATTTTAACCTGCAGATTTAACCTGCAGATTTAACCTGCCAACCTGCAACTTGTCCCGTCCGTACATGTACATCTTACCCACATGAAAAGTATATTAGTATTAAAGCCCGAAGATAGATTAGCACGCAAGACAAACAAAATTGCTTAAACCATATCACACATACATGTATGTATTGTAAACCTGCAAATATCAAATTCCTGCAAAGAAAATTAGAAACACTTCTACATACAATACACCTTTTCACCTTTTGTCTCTTTTACAGCCAGCTTGTCACAAATTAAATGCTCGTAACTTTCTAGATGTCGCACAGCCTCCTTTAGTCTACCAGACTCTTGCAGGACCATCACTTGGTAGAGCACTAACTCACTTTGTTCAAAATCAGCCTTGTTTGGGTTCATCTGCAAATCAGTAGCACCCATTATGGTAAATACTTCACAAAGGGCATGTTCATTTTGGAATATTCATGACAAATACATTGAAGAATATTCCAGAATGGCTGGGTTTTTATTTGCCAAATCAACAATTCATTACTCCAAATACCCTAATAAACTGGCAGTCTTTCATGATTCAGTCAGCTTTTTTTCTCAAAACAACAACATAACAACAACAACAATACCTTTATTTGTACTAAATGTTCTATACATTTGTTTACATTTGTAATGTCTATATATTACCAGTTCAGGTGAGTACAGGGTACATGAAAAAACCAGTGTCGGTTAACAAGTCATGTATCCTTAATATAATACAATTATAAATTTGTAAGCGGGGTAAACAACAAAAGGAAAGTAAA
>JANVCJ010083954.1:0-19209 GCA_026413505.1 Epizoanthus ramosus | reverse complement strand
TTTCAGACAAACTGATTTTCAAAATTTCCCGGGGGGGCATGCCCCCGGACCCCCCTAGAAGGCTCGCGCCTTCGGCGCTCGGTTGTGCCCCCCCAGTTTTCCAAGGGTTGCTACGGCCCTGCTAATCCAGAGAGAGCTAGCAACATGATTTGACCAGTAGCTAAGTGGGCGTGTTTGATGGAATTTTACACGACAAGATTTATTTATTAGATAGAAACGTTGATTAAATTAAAGAGGAGAGCTGATTACAAAATACATTTGTTAGACTGGGCAATTATTAGAATAAATACAGTAACCTAAGATAAACTAAATATTTCAAACTAATACCAAAAGGTAAAACTCTACACCGCATCCAGTAGAAACTCATTAGAGACCTTTGCATAAACTTCAAATACAGAATTGTTTCTATTGTTAGATATTTTAAGTTACTAGAACCATCCTCGGAGATCCCTGTGGCAGTTTTTCTCTGCTCTTTCTGCCAAACAGACAGCACCTGGGTTTCCTACATGTAACTGAACATAAAATTCAAAGATTTTCAACGATTTTCAAGGACAGTGGCAATGCTGAGCTGACAATCCTAAATATTGAACCATAGGAGGGGGACCATTGAAATATATTTTAATATATTCTAATCAGCTAGACAAAACGATCAAGCTATACACCTCTACAATCCGCCACTTTAAGCCTAGTTTTCATCTGCGATGTAAGGAACGGAAATGCAAGCGGAACATAAGAAATCTTATGTCACTGTGAAAACAGCTTGACACAAGCGTAAGATGATGGAAGCTCAACCGAAGCGGAGACAGAAAGAACGGAAAGTTTCCTTTTCTTCTGTCTCCGTTTCTGCTTCCGTAAAGCTTCCGTTGAGCTTACATTGCTTATGTCGCCATGAAAACAGGCTGATTACAGCACAGACGCAAGGTGAAAAAACAAACAACTGTCAAACCTCCCTTGCATCTGCGTTGCGTGCTGTTTTCATGAGAAATATAATTGATGGAAGTGCAAGCATAAGGAAACTTGCTTGATTCTTGTGTTTTCTCTTCCAACGTTGCCGTTTTTGTGTCAATCCTGTTTTCATGATGACATAACAGCTCTTCCGCGCTTGTGCTTCCGTTCCTTGCGTCGCTCGTGAAAACCAGGCTTACCAATGCCAATGTTCTCTCGTTGCCGTTCACTGAGGCGGTAAAGTTTGAACAATTTGTTGAATTAATGAGACACAATGTCGCAGAGCTCACATTTTGCCCCCTCCCTCAGGGACCTGAAATGAGAGAAACTTTGCATTGTTAAAATAGCGTATTATCTGTCTAGGTACCTGTATTAGTGCCTTGTTTTGGAGCATCAGCGGGGTTCACCCATGTGTTAGAGCTATTTGTCACTTGTGGGTTTCTCCACTCACGTAAGGCCTCAGCAAACGAGGCTGAACTTTCTTCCTCATTATACGTGCCACTCAACAGCATGCCTCCTTGCTGTTCTGGAGAACTACCATTCTGTTAAATGTAGTGAAAATAGATGTCACTGGTAGCTCTTTGCTAAAACAATTTATTTAATAATTTTTCGTATATTGCACGCAGTGAACGCTTTACACCTGAGTGAATGTTACCTGATGTATCTGCACAGGATTACAAGAACAAAATTCAACGACTTTCAAGGAATTTTTCAAGGACTTCAGACCCTTTTTCTTGGGACCAAATTTTGTCAAAGCACAAGGCAAAGTGAAAAGGCTTCCAAACCAAAACCAATGTACAGTACAGGATTTTACATGTATAAATTTGCAAGAGCAAACCTTTATTCATGCATCGTTACTGATTTCATATTTCAAGAACATAGACTTTATCATACAACTGTACTGTCTGAACTGCACAGAATAACAAAAACACTTTTCACAGAGTTTCCTCCAAAAATCTGGTTTTCAAGGCCTTGAATTCTTGTAAACCAAATTCAAGAACTTTCTGAAGGACTTCAAGGACCTGTGCGAATACCGAGTCTCTGCAATTAATCCCATATTCACAAATGCTGTGTACGTACTGTTGATATAATAATAATAATAATAATAATAATAATAATAATAAACTTTAATAATCACTTTTGGCATATATACATGTTACAGAGTATTACACACAAGAAAGTAATTTCCTTGACATTTGTCAATTGTTATACTTTTCATTTACTTGTGTGAATGAACAAGTTTTCTGGCTTATTTAATTTGTAGGGCCTCAGGGCTGGCTATTAGAAAGGGGTTTATTTGAGCTGGGGGCTTAATAGATAAAATATGGTCTCTTGGCTACATGTAACTCATCAACCAAAATTATTTAATAATTATCTAGCAGAACAATTGATTATGACTAACCTGCCACGAGTAGGAGTCAGATGTCGAGTTTGATATCCTGTACAAAAATATAGATGTTATTGTCTACATGTCGTTCCTTTATTACTAGGTAAAAAATGATTTTTATTGAAGCTGCAGTTTTCAACTTTGCCATCCCCAGCTTATACACATTCATATATAAAAATCATGCACTCTTAAAGAAAGTATACCATTATAGTTCCATTTGTACATTAAGAACTGTTGTCAATAAAGGCCAGGGACTGTGGAGTATGTTTTGATTGGGGGGGGGGGGGCTCACTAAACTATTTTGTGTCAATTTTGAGGCAATTAATTATTTTTCTCATGTATGGCAAAATTATTGGGGGAAAGGGGGGGTTAAAACCCCCTCAGCCTCCTAGCTGCATGATTCCTGTCCTGTCAAGACATGGCAGAAAACCTCCTAGACTGCTGTTTTCATTTTTTTTCATTAACTTCAGGTATACATTAATTTATTTATATATAAATTTATTTATTCATTTTTGCACAAGTGATTCAATGGCGTGCAACAAAAGGACACAAGGTCCCCTACAAGGACCAAATATATTACATTTTTGTTAGATTGTAGGGGAAAAAATCGACCAAAAATAGTCTGCAATTATTCAAATTTTGATATAAAAAAAATACATTTTTGTCAAAAATTGATGCAGACATCACAGGTTGGACCAATTGCAACCGGACTAGCTCCGCTGGCCCTGCAACAGCAGTACTCCTCTTCTAAAGAAGCTCTTATGTCACTTATAACTCAATTAGGGTTTGTATTGATTTGAGATGATGATGTTCCCAGAGTTTTCCAGGGTAGAAAAGACATTTCTCCAGGACCCTGTCCTCCATTATTTCATGTCACTAGCCATAAAAATGTCTGCACAGTTTTATAAACTCTTTCAACATAAACATGTTTCCTACAACTGCTCCCAAATCCTTTGATTAATTTACCAAAATTATCTATGTAAGTACTAGTTCAAGGTTTGTCCTGTTTACTTCAAAAACCATCTTGATCTTGTCCCTGGCTCTTGCTGTTTGGGAATTTCAAGGGAAAAAGTTGGGGGGAGGAGAAACAAGGTCTGGCAAAATCCACTTGCACATGGGCCATAAAGTAGGCCCATGCACCAACTGCATAGAATTACATGCATACATGTACATATATGCCCATGCATGCAGTTCCTGTGAGCAAACACCTGATCTTGTCCAAAGAGATTATTCTGGTCCCAAATTGAAATCTGAGAACCAGATTAGGTTCTGGTGTTTGTTGACAGTGGCTGAGGCATAAGCAGATTGTATGTAGGTACTTAATGTGCTGCATTCACCTTACAACTCGAGGGGCAGCTCTTGCATCTTTGTTCCTGCTGCTCTGGTGTTCTTTTTCATTCTGACAAGAAGACACAAAGAAACAAACCTTGTCAGTCCACTGTACTGAAGGTTAATAATATAATATTTAAGATCCTTATATTATAAAATTAACAGGGGATAACACTAAAATTAACAGGGGATAACAGGCCAAAGAGGGTGAATTATTATTGATGAGGTCGAGCTAAAATGTCTCAAAAGTATGTAAAATTATAACAGTCAGCTGGCACCTAAAATGTTTGAAGGGATTTGTTAAAAGAGTTGAACTTGGCCAATTACAAGAAATGCTAACTTCGTAATATGTACATGATTATTGCCGAGCGTAAGCGAGACATCATATTCTAGACACGATCGATAGGCCATCCGGATTTCAGGATGATTCTCCCCAGTCCATCCGAATTATGCATGCGGTTACCAAGCCCTGTGGCTGGAGCTAGCTTTTCATGCCATGCGGTCATGGATCGGATGTGTGAAAACAGACCTAGCTAGGACAGCTTTCTTCTTCATAAAAAAAACTGAATGAAAGTTTATTCGCTTGTGGAAGTATTCATCAGGGCGATGAACATTTTACCGGCTTGTCTTATATGAGCGATTTCATCCAGTTTAGCTGTGAAGTTCGGAGAGTATATTGATAGAATCCTAACTGAGATTGTATGGCTGAATGCTGTTACACATCAACAGATCCCCAATCAAGAATTATTGTCAGTGAACCATCTTCCCGCTGTGGCTTGTTGGTCCATGGAAACAGAAGCGAACGAGTCGTATGTTGCAGAATCGAAATTTTTTGCCACGAGGAGAGCTCCAGTTTCGAGAGTTTTGTTGATAATATAAGAATAGTAATAGTCAGCCAGCATTCAGCCATTCATGTGAAAAGCTCGGCACTTCACTTACCGTTGGTAACTGCTAGTTAAATATTCTTTTTGTAAACTCTAAAAAACTTTCTAGCATGAAGAATAGCGGTTATAATGACCTTAGCAACCAGTCATTTTAAAAATCTTGAGGGCATGCAAATTACCTCATCCCCTGCCACTGTTTATCAAAAATGGGTTGGCGGTCTGAGGGTTTTAATTATTAAAATAATTACTTAATAAATAATTAATAATTAATGTCAGAAATAAATCTTTATAACTGTTGGTACACAAAAAGCAAAACTTTTATAGCAGTGTAGTGATGTAGAGTTTATGCTCCAATCTCAATTTGTAACTTCTTGGGCAAACAACCAAATATATATTTCATTTGAATAAACCTTAAAAATTGTCCCAAAATTAACATACCAATGTTGTGGACACAATATTTAATCAAATGTGATGGAAATTAACGACTCTTATTCCTCAATAAATTGTGAGCATGACAAGTGTATGACAGAGTAAATGAATGCTTTCAAGCCATGTAAAATGAATTATTATTTGATAGTTAATTTATGTGTTTGTCAGTTGCTTCAGATCCAGAAACTAGACAGGTTCAAGTATTATTTAACAGTTCAATGACGTAATGCATAACGAAATGTGTTGTGGGGAAGTGTTGTTATCAAAACATGAAATAATCCAGCAAGCTCATTGTTCTGTGACCCATGCTGACGTAGGTCAACATACAAAGTGCAGCCCATCTGTCATTCAAACAATGACTATTTATCTCACTTTGTAAACAGGAACTAACATAAAGAACATTCTAGAAGTTCCAAAATAGAATTTTATATTCAATTTGTCAATATTTCATTGTTGTTTTGAAACCAGCATATATACTGCATATAGCCCCCAGTTATGAACAGTACAGTGCTCATAACATGGAGATTAAGCATATTCATCATAAAATAATGTACAAACTCTGTAAACTAATTGAAGTTTTTTCAATGTGCCTAGTTTGTGATCATCAGAGCGTATAATCAAAACGTACTAAGCCTTTGGGGGTATATACAAATATAGCCTTTAAAGTACCAAAGGGCATTTCTACAACTAAGACCACTTTCAATATTGCATCTGTTTTGATGATTATTGTAGCACGTAAAGACTGGTGTATAATGACAGTGTTCTGTAATTTAAATATCAAGTTTAAAAAGATTTCGTAGAAGTCCTGTGTACAACATCCGATGGAAAAAAGTTACAGCAAACATATCCATAATTTCAATTAAAAATTCCTTCAAGTTCACATTATTAAAAAACCTGACGAGTACTTGAGCGTTTCCTTTAAACTCTAGTGCATTTATGCTGCCGGTGCGAAAGGCAGCTGTGTAGCAAGTGACAGCAAGTCTTTTAAGGTCTGGTAAAATTACAAAATATGTTCATTGTTCCTGATAAATGAGAAAATTGTCATAGAGTATTATTGTTATGCCATGTTGCTTGGTTTGTACTTACATTAAATGTGGCATATATAAGTCACTGCCCAATTATAATGCATAGCCATTCTGCTGCAAGTTCATAAACCTTACTGTTAAAGATTATACAATGCAAACAAGTATACGTGTGGAGATCACTGGCAGCAGAATTTATTAATTAAACTAAACAAAAAGGCAGATTAGAACTGACTGCATCCAGAAGCGAACTGTCTCGAGTAAAACTGTCAACATTTTCATGTTTCATGTACTTAGCCTATTAGCAACATCAACTATCTGGAACAGAAATATGGAAAATACCTCCCATCCCTCATGACTATAAATATACACAGCTGAAAACTGTGATACTTTGTGGTGAAATTAATATATATATATAAAGTTGTTGATTATTTTCATATCTAAATGAATAACTTTTTCTAGTTACTATCATTGCAAAGATGGTAAGGAATGGTTGAAAATCAAAGTTCCTTTTCAAGGGAGGAGATAAGAAAAAAAAATTCCTATAATTCTGACAAGTTCAATTTTCACAGCACCCATTCACATGTGGGCAAGGTTAGGCAAGGTTTAGAGTGTTCATAAATGGCTTGTATATACTCAACTGAATTCATCTTCAGTTCCAAAGAAGCAACAATCTTCAGCAATTTTGAGACCCAATTTTCTGTGCTTGTCAAGGCATTGTTCATTGTTCCAGACTTTTTGCATCTTGTTTCTTTAAGGAAACACTTTAGGCTTGCAAAGAGTTTGACAAAAAACTTAATAATTTCACATTTTAAACAGGTTTCTTGTTAGAAAGTAGCTCAGTACTTTATAAATTTTGAAATGTTCTTACAATCTGCTTCAATTCCAAAATTAGTTGGGCAACCATGTTGTTTCAGGGACGTTCATCCTTCGTCTTTCCTCGGAGTCAATGAGCATAAACAACATTTTGGTGCTGCAATGAAATGCCAAAAGAATGATAATGCAGCTCCATGATTGTCGCAGACGATATATATAGAACTCACAGTTCAAACACTCAAAGTGGTTCAATCTATATGTTGTCATAAATTTATTTAAATTATGTTTGAAAAAAGTATAAACACACAAGTGAACTGCACAAAGACAATAGATAGGAACTCACACAGTGTGTCCTCATCAAGAAATAGCTAAATCAAGTGTATAACATGGATTGCAGATCAATATAGCATTTACAGCCAAAACAATATTCTTCCCCTTCCTGTCACCCAGCTGAACACATCTAACATTAAGCAAATGACAAGTCATGTTCTCAACCTTACAGTGTGCATGAGATCACAGACCACAATAGCATAGTACTACATACCATATTAGCAAGTTTAATCTATTCATGACAATTGCTTAAAAAGGCTTCCTTTGTTCTGAATGATACAAGCCTCAAATCACGTACAAGGAATTTTACACACCCACTTAAACACACATGGTTGAACAAGGGTTATATATATACAAAGCAGTCAGTTAATATAAATGCATTTTACTGCAGTACACCTAAAATAGCTTGGAGATGGAAGACTAATTTGTTTTCAATCTAAATTAGTACAAACACACATTTTCTAAATAGCAAAAAGGCTAATATAGTAATCAGATCCAAACAAAAATCTAACAGCTATATTTTAAAATCCTTTCCCCAAATATTGCGAGTTTTAAACTCAAAGGAAAATTCTAAATTATTTATCTGTACAGTACAAACTGTATTGCTACAGAGTTACGGCATGTTTGAGTTTTACTCTTAGTTCTAGCAAGGCTGATATTTGCCATATCTGGGGTTAATATCACAGTTTTGTTAAATCATCAGAAAGGACCATAATTATGTAGGGTGCATGCTACAGAATCTAATACACTGCAATGTATCAATATGCTGTAGACATGTTAATATTATTCTTGAAACTTCTTTTTGTGATTTACATGTTAAATAACAAAGTAAAAACATTAAAATATTTTCAAATAAAAAAAACATCTGCATTTACAACTCTTGAATTAATTACTGGTATTCCCTCGCTGCATGTACTATTTTGGGAAATCTGAAAAAAAATTCCCCAATTCATTAGTGAAATATATAACTGCCATAAGTTCAATATTCTAATTTCTAATTTCTATCTACAAATGATTTTCGGCACTTTGCCACTCACCCTTCTAGTTTGTGTACAGAATGTAAATCTTCCCCTAGAATTTAACATAAGGAAATTGTGACATCTGCAAATGTCTACAATTCAACAATACAAATATGCATAATAAAAATTATACCAATAACTAATTGTACACTATTCTATACGTTACATCATTCTACCATCAACTATTTATGAACTGAAAACTAAGATCTTGTAAAAAGTCTGACAGTCCATCAAATTGGTTTAAACACTAACAACAATATCACAAACATTGATAAAAATTGTTATAGCTCATAGTGCAACAAAAAGAATGAAAATATACAATTTTACTTCTGACAATGAAACACTACCAATTAGCTTGGAAATGGTCCAATTTATCCTTGGTCGTACATATGTATGAACTACAGTTCTACAACGCTTATACTCAAGTGATGTTGATGAATAAGAAAATCTTCCACCAGCTGCTACAATCTCTAATGTAGAGATAAATCAAAAGCAGGCAACAATTCCACAAAGTACAACCAATTTGTCCATTATATATATTTTTATGCACAGTTTCAACTTTAGGCTCTAGAATGTTTAACAAATTAAACCTCCTTCTCTTTCTTGACAGGAAAGTCAGCTGCTGTCCCAAGAATTGTGGCAATTTCTCCCTGCATGAAGGCCCAAGGGAGATTGCTTCCTTGCAGTGGACATCTCTCGCCACTGGGGCAGAAGACTTCTGAGCCTGCACCTTGTGCTTTGATGCTTTCCCTTGAGCAGGGAAAACAAAACTTGTGGTTCCCCACAGATGGACACTGGACGAAGTGTGTGTCTTCAAGCCTGTCATGACAGATGCTGCACGTCAAGATGCTTTGACTCTTTTCTTTTTCGGGTTCTACACTCTGTCCATTCTGGACATCTGGGGTCTTGGAACATGGTGACGGTCTTGGTGAGTTACGTTGTCTTGGTGATATTCTCTCTGTATTGGGGCCACTGCCTTGTCTTCCCTCTTCTCGTGATCCTGGTCCATCAAATCGCCCTGCAACATTCATCAACGAAGTCATAGGTGACTTGGGTTGTGACCGGCTGTGTTGTGCTTCAGACACCTGAAGTACGACTGGACTTGATTTGGACACTGGCGTTGAAACCATAGGAGAGATAGGTGCTGTTGGGATGGGACCCCCAGGAGTTAGGGCAACTGGGGTCCCTGTAGAATTTATTGTCATTTTCACAGATTCTGCCTGGTTCTGTATCCACTGCTGGTGTTTGTGGTGGTCTTCCCGTATGCCTCGCATTACTGGGTGTCCAGCCCTTTTGCCTGCAGCAATCTCGAACTCTTCCAGGTCGACCCCCCTGGGCCTCTTGCGGCCAAACGGTTGATGTCCAGATCGAGAGTTTAAGAATGTAAGAGTAACAGTGGGTAGGATTGGATATGTTGCATCAAGGTGAGGTGTCGGCAAGTATTCCTGATTAACTGTCTCCTTGAAGAACCTCACGTTATCAGGTAGTAGTTCTCCAAGCATTTTCCACTCACTTCTTTCACGGCTCTTCTCATATTCCAGATATTTATACCCCGACGAAAGTCCCTTGCTAAAATCTTTCATTGTTTCGCTGTACATCTGTTTCACTACACCAGCGGCACTTTGAAAGACAATCCCCGAGCCACGCGGATATTCGATGAAAACTTTCAGCTCGTATTCCATCCCTGGTTTGTTGTTCAGATCGAAGGCAAAAACCCTGCCTACTAAATTGTGCTCTTTCTTGAACCGAATATCAAACGGTGTCGCAGTGTTTAGTCGTATCAATGTATCACGAACAAGTTCAGGTCGGGGAAACGAATCGGTAGGAAAATTCGTAAAACCATTTGGGGTCAAGGGTGGTTGGTTGCGCTGTAAAATCGCGTTTCCGTTTAGAATGGCATTTCTTGGATCTTCCAGTGCGAAATTCGAGCCCCTTCGTTCTTGTAGCTCACGAGCTAGAACATTTCCTTGTCCCTGGGGCCGCTGGCCCTTCGCTACACAACTCGGGTCGGGAGAAGTGCTTT
The DNA here is from genome assembly GCA_026413505.1 of Epizoanthus ramosus. NCBI lineage: Eukaryota > Metazoa > Cnidaria > Anthozoa > Zoantharia > Epizoanthidae > Epizoanthus > Epizoanthus ramosus. The sequence goes on along the minus strand of JANVCJ010083954.1, from coordinate 9,025 downwards.
TAGCCTGATATAAACCTTGCGCACTTTCCGGCATCTCTTGTACTGCCAATCGCATAGGACCTTGAAATCTTGTTGCTGGCCTTCGATGGTCTGCATAGGCGGTTGTGAAATTACCATTTCCTAAAGTTGACGAAGGCGGAGGGCTTGGAGTTGACGACATTGATGAACCGGCCGAATTCAAGCGCTCTGCTTTCACTCCTCTCGGCCGAGTGGACGAATTGTTCGCCTCCCAAGTTTGTCTCAGGTATCTCGAGTACTGAATAACATCTTCAATTCGCTCAGCTCCTTCGTAATTACAGCAGCCGCGGCAAACAGGTTCGGTAAAATCGTTCAAAACTGCCCATGGAGAGTGGGGCAGATCGCAAAGAAAACAATGTTGTCTTTGAAATCGTGCCGCCATATTGGTTATCAAAAACTTTCAGACTAGCAAAACCACGCTGTCAGTTTCAGACGAAGATGAACAAACGTGAAGAAATTCGCCTTCTTGTAACGTTTGGATATAATCTAGCCTCAAGCTTCCTGGCTCATACTGTTCCCAGTTGAAAAAATAAATGTAAGCAGATATCGCTCGGGCCCCGTCGATTACGTTATCGTTGTAGATTAGCTATTGACGATAATTCATATTCGTGCGTGATTTTCTGGGACTTTCGAGAAAATATGTCTGTCCAAAATAATGGAGAACTTTGAGTTCTGTTAACGCAAGCACTCCGCAGTGGAATACAACATCATCTATGTGACGCGAAATTCGATCTAAACGCCCTCAAGGACAAAATACGATCTAAATTTAGCGAAGATTGCAAATTATCATATCGCTTTGCTGCGCGTCTCGCCATGACACGGGTCGTCCGACGTCAAAACAATCAATGAACTCACTCTTACTTCCTGTGACGTCATACGTCAAATACAACACTACAATCAATGACAATATTTCATAACAAGCATCCCTCCGAGGCTATTAAGTTTACCGCATTTAATTTCAAGCGTTTGGAAAGCATAGATGTTGACGATCCCGGGTTAAATTTCTGAAATTTTGTTTACAAATTGTAAAGTAAAAACTCGGTAAACACTTCGCTGCTTTGACAAACAAAGTTTTCAATATTCGTCTGATGTCATCCATCAAAATTCAAACGCTGTCGCAAGAAAAGCATTCTTCCTTTTCAAAACAAAATCATGAATATTTATTTACACAGAGGATGATGACTGCACTCGATTCGTTCAATCACTTCCTTTGGTTAAAGCATCAACGCCCAATACCCAAACATGGGCAAACGTCAATGTGTCTTGAGGCAAAATTTCGCAATCTTTCGAACGCTGCCCCGGCAACTTCGCGGTCTTCACGGAAAGCGTGGGGAATGCAGCAAACAGACTCGCTAAACCTCACTACAAAGAATGAAAAGCGACGCCCAGATCTTGAGGGTACAAAGATTTGTTGTTTCATGTAGCTTGAAGAAACATTTAGCTTCCAATCCGCATCGAGAAATCAATTTGCACATGTGAATAATGCATGGTATTCGCTACCTGTGATGTCATAAGATCTGGTACCTTGTACGATTTGAATAATATGCGGAAATTTGATCTGGTGAGATTCCCATGTGAAAAGTCGCTTCCTTTCATTCTTGGAACACGATATATGTATTCTTAACTTCAAATCTCATCTGCTTGCATAGTATAGTAAAATATAGTAAAATATTAGACGTTTTCATCCCAACTCGAAACCGAGCTGGTGTGTTGACTCTTTTCAGATTAACAAAATTTGCGTTGCGAATAATTAACATTCATCGATGCAAATGAAATTAACATTCGCTAATAACTCTGTTTTTCCATCGCCCTACTGACAGCAGAGCCAATTCCTGATTCATCTTGTTTAAAGCAGCGTGATACGGCAAAAATATACATTGTGAAATATTTACAATCGTTTCAGCGAATTTCAGACAAATATGCAAATATTGCTATTATGCGTGTGCGAGAACCAAGTCGATAAGAGCATGTAACAAAACACGGCTTTCCGTTGGAGCTGATCATCAAAATCGTTTCCTTCTGACTAAAAATTCGTGTTCAAAGCTTCCGGTACGTTTTCCCCAAATGAGGGAATTTTTATTCTCTCGCATATAAGAATGAGCCCGACAAATCAAAATGAACTACGAATTGTTCATGCTGATCGAGACAGAATCTATTTTCTAATTATGGATATTACGAGGTCAAGGTAGCAAATACCACACCATAGAGTCTACAGGAACAATATGAATAGCAGATCTGTGTAAAAATAGGTCGCATGGAGACGACTTTTAAAACAATTGTCATTTCTCAACGAACCATGAAAGACTCTGTTGGACATGTTACCTCATTTGTACATAACGTAAATGGCAGCTGAATCATTCGATCCAAAACCAGCAGTAATGTGTGGTAAAAGTTTCGAAACTGAACAACAGTGTGGAAAGGGAAGTCAAAGTTTCACGCAAGAACAGAACACTAATACGCATATTTTAAAATATGGATATTTGCATATAAAAGATTACCAATGCAGTTAGTACGTGCTGATGGCTTGTGTTATGGAAAAAGCCTAGGGGTCAAAGTGTTGTCGCGCCACAGTTTATCGTATGTGTACCTGTCTGTAGTATAGTATAGTATAGTATACTTACAGGAACAAACTCCTGCCAGCGCCCACGTACACGGTACACCCAGCTTGCCCCGCCTTCATTTGCCCCACCCTGGTCCCAATTGTACTAGAGAGGCACATGCTATATAGCATTAGCTAGCTGCGTTAACTGGGGTTTGAACTACAAAGGGCCGCGTACCAATTTAAAAAAGGGCAAAATTTAGTACCTTACCGTCGTTTCGCCCACTTGTTTATAGCAACAAAATAAAATAAAATATGTTTAAAATTCGACAACTAATCCAGGATAATCGTGCTGATTATTTAATTATTCATTTATTGTATTTTTCAAATTTTAACAGGTCTAAAGATTTAAAAAATAATTAACAATTTCAACTTACTTCTTCATGAATTTCAATCTTTTACAGATATACTATAAGTATAACATATATTATGCAAACTTGCGCCTGGTTTCTGATACTCGATATTGATCTATGGCCTATGGGCGGGCAGAAACAATCGCGAAATCGATCTCCGCCATCAATTTTATTGATATCAAATTTTATTTTGGCAACCATCTCGGTCAAAAAGCACGTGCATGTTATATATTGACACATGGCCCGTGGTCTTTCACCACAACTGCATTCCCATTCCAAAATTTCATTTCACCCAGTTCGACTTCTCTGTTCAGCTTACAAATATTTTTGTTGTAGATTTAACGCATAACTAAACTGGACGCGTAGTGAAAGTGACGCGGGATGGAATGCTTCCAAATAACACTAGTGACACATCATGGCGGAATAATCGAGAACAGTAATATACAATATATAATCTAATACATGTCCTTCCTGTACGAATGCCAGCGTTTTGATGCTTTACGGCACGTTTTCGGTATTTCCGCGATTATAACGCAGAATTCATAATTAATCTAAGTGTTTTATTTTTGTTCGAGTATATTGGAATGTTGGAAGATCAGTTCCGGTCTCAATGGACGTTGTTGTTGTATAGCCTATAGTATAAACCAGACCGGTGACAGAGAATGTCCAGTCCGCGAAAGTACTGATGTCAATAAAATACCGCTGTAGTGACATAGTTGGATTGTAAATTGTGTCCAAAAATTACCATTTTTTGTGTTCTATTCGTGTTGGTGTAAATAGCGGAACATGCAGGCTATGTAAATACTGATATATATAGTCTATAGATATATATTGAATACATTCTGTATCGCATTTGCATTATTTCATATAGAATGGCGTGATACGAGAGTATTGGGCAAACAAGATTCGTGTTTTTACTGACATATTTGTGTAGAATGGTGCGAGTTTATATATAGGCGACAATGACCACGTGAGCCAGTAAACAACTTAGGGGCAAAGCTGGCTGAATATTTATTTTTCTAAAAAATATTCACACTGATTAAATAATGGAATCCCCTACCAAGCAGAGGTAACTAAAAATGCTAGCTAGGGGGAAGAGGTCGGACAACTATATCAATGATCTCTGTGAACACTTCGTGAATCACGTATTGACCGAATCCGAATTTGGCCGCCATCTTAGAGAGACATGATATCAAGGCATTCTCCTGGTTTGGAGGGTTATCCTCCATAATGTCGGTGTCTTTGATTTCCGTTTGCACAGATGTTGTAACCTCGGCAACCACAAAATGAAAAGCAAATGAATTTATGCCTCAACGAGCTGCGCCAGATGGTGTGACAAGGTCGGCCATGTTCGGATAAAATGCATAAACACACAAACGAGATATGCCGACTGTTCGTCTGTAGTATTCAAATACAGAACTCGGATATCTTTTATTCAATCAAGTCTAAACCGCCGCTATTATCACGAAAGTCTCAGCTCCAACGTATGAAACATTAAAGATATTTTACGAACCACATCATTTATGACCTCATAAATGGGCTTATTTATTTCTAGAGGCCTTCAACAAGTTAACAGGATATTTAATAAAGTTACCGAATAAGAACTAAACATACAAAAGGTGAATTTTGGTTAGGGACCGGTGAACTGACGCACACCGTCAAAGTCCCCGGCCTGTGAAGCAAGCTTTATATCGTGTTATTTTTTAGAACCCTCGGAAACCACCGAGTGGCCACTCAGAAAAAGGAAAAATAGAAAGTGAGCGGAAGGAAGAGATCTTTTACTTTCCAGCAGAGATTTCTTTCTTGAAACAAGATACTAATGTTCCCTGCCATTTATCGTGATTTGTGAGGCACCAGACAGCGCCTCCAGGCATAATGCTTCACCTATTTTTTTCCCTTTCGCTTTTTTCTTTTACTGTATGTCATTATCTTTCTTATGTCTATGTGCTTGTGTTTATTGTAGGAGCCCATTAATGGAGACGTATCTCTGTGGGTACTCCCTGCCACACACGGTGAAACTTGTAAATAAAATAAATTCGCTTATATTCATCTGTTCATGTCTGGCATTCAAAAGAAATAAATCACTTTCTCTTATGCGAGCCGCAATACAAAAACTTGTCTCCATGTCTCGCCACGTCCCACCCCCACAAATATCATCACGGATATGACACACTCATATCGATACCGATAGACTACGTGTTGTCCCTATTTTGTCGAGCAGATCGGGAAAGAAAAAATAGATGACGTACGAGCAGGCACGCGAAAACTCCTCACCTTTCAAGCCCTTCCTCGCCCCAGTCTTCGTCCGTTTCACGAACTCGAGAAAAAATATACGGACTCGTAGTCTACTCCAAATCCAACAAAAGGCCGGGCCACTTGAATGTCATATACGCTATGTATGTTCAATCGACATCCTCGCCAGACTGTGACCGGCAAAAATAGACTACGGCTATTTCCTATGTTCCTCGAGTTCGTCCAGATAGGGCAGGAAAACAATTTATAGCCTCTCCGGTTCTCGTAATAAAGACATTGATCAGTATTTTAAGATTAGAATTTGCAAACTGCCTTCGATCCAAAGAACAAAATACCAAATACGAAAATAATGCCGTTAATGTCAAACGAAGATGTCAGGTCGTGTACTTTGGGAGAGGTGATATTCTTGTCAGCAGAAAAACAATTTCGTCAATATCTCCGAATGGCTTTACAATAATTTGATAAGGCTTTGTCACGAATTTCTACAACAGTAAGGCCCGTTTCAGACGTCGAACTTTTCATGCGCCGAATCCAATGCTAATGAGTTATAACAATGCATTTGCTCATTAGCATTTGATTCGGCGCATGAAAAGTTCGACGTCTGAAACGGGCCTAACAGAAAATTACACTTACAGCTTTGGTGTATGCCAGTTACTAAAAAAATAATCAGAAAAAAGTAGTTTTGGGGTTTTTCCGCTATGTCGTTCGTCGAACACCCGAAAAAGAAAAGGTGGCGAACCAGCCAGTACGCGAAAACTGGGGCGTTCTTCTCCCTTCCCGTGACTTTTCACGCGACTTTTCCACGGCGCACGGCATCTGTTCTTTTCTGTGCTGCTACGAACTCAAAACTAGGAACTGCTCGTAGTCAGTTCAAACTCAACGTTCTTGGAATTCGAACCGTCCTCATTTTTACTGTGTCCGTCACCGAAGAAAATCAAAATTATGTGCGAGACAAAAATGTCCGAGTTAGCCCAAGATGATGTTCCTGAGTTGAGCGAGCGGAGATCAAGGCTTGCGTTCGTTTGCCGACTCGCTCGCAGCTTCGCCACTTGGTCGACTGTGATTCTGAGGAAAAGAGGGCTTGTATTTTGGTAGTCATGACAATTCAATTTAGATCATGATATTTATGCTCATAATGAATTTCCAAATGAATCTTCAGCTAGAAGAAACACTTCTTCCCGCGAAATGTTCCGGCCGGGGAGACCTCAATATTCCGAGGGCCTAGGGATCTCCGGGCATAAATACTTAAGTTCAAGGCAAATTATTGTGGAGCTAGGGGTACGGCAAAAACGTTTATCCTCCTTTGTGCTACTGTAACCCAAAACAGAAAACAATGAACGTCGACGCACATGCGGCAGAAAGAACTCAGCGCTGGGGAATACTGAGTCCATTTTCCCTTCATAAAAAACGTTAACATGTTTTCCAATAAATTCAACCCTATATATATATATATAGTACCCGTTTTAGGCCTGGTAACGCAGTTCAAACCAAAAAGAAATGTGCAACTTCTCAGCCACTTGGCAAAACACGAGATGCGGCTATTCTGTATTCATCTTCCCGAAAAAAACAGTGCCTGTGACGCATTGAAGCGATGCGCTACAATCCTCGGACGCGCCAATGACGTTTGGGAAATAGACCGCACTTGTCGCGGATGCAGATTTACATGTTGAGGAAGGCTCAAAGCTGTTCTATGGTAAAATAGTGAAAACTCTGTTCTTGTTGTCGATATATTAATCAAATGGCTGCATCAGTACTCCGTCAGATCGTAGATATGTAATTTATGCCAAGCTAGCGCAATCACTTTGCACGACTCAAGCATCATTACATTACTCAATACCTAAATTGTCCTGAAGGCTGCTACTACTACTTGCACTATTCTACCGTTGGGGTTACAAAAAAGTATGGCTACTTGTGTGCGAAGACAACGAAACGCCCAATATACTTTTAACTAAATGTTTTCTCATTAAAAGCTTTATACGCCGAGCATTTATTTAGCGAAACATATTTTCAAGTGCCATGAAAGACGACAAGATTCGTTTCGTAATAAATTTGAATTTTGACAGTCCACCAAATTCGTTGCATTGCAAACATGCAGGAGTGAATGTCTGTTTACTAGATGTTTCGAACTAAAATTGAACATAAAAAGTAATTTGATTACTAGTTTTGCACAGCTGCTTTCAGCTGTATGTTAATAGTTGTTCCCAAAATATCTCAATTAAACCCGACAAGTTTTAAGTTCACCTGCGTTCTACTTCAAAATACAAATACCGGAAAACAACACAGGAATTACTGAGAAATAAAACCTGCATCCAAAAATCAAAATAACTTCGTGTTATATCTAGATTCGCTCAAACTTTGAAAAGAATGTCAGAACTCAGAAGATTAATTCCCAAAGCGATGCCGTTAGCGGGTTCAAAAAGGAACTTTTACTTTTACTTTTAGTTTCAGTGGTCGTGACATTCGGCATATCACTTATCAGGTACACCTTGTTTTTCCACTGAAATACCGGACCGATTTATACTTATAGCACTTGGAAATGGAAGGAACCATTTTCAATTTAAAGTACTGGTAATCTCCTAAACCGGAGAAAATTTACACTGAAGAATTTGTAGGAGCGGTGTACTCAAGAATATACTCATTTGTTGGCCCGGACAGACGAAACGACAGCTGATCGACGAGAGCCCTACTTTTAAAACACATCCGGTACATACTTCCTCGTGTAAGTTTTTAAAAATAGGTGCCCTGAAGCCGTATTTCGTGCCTTCACAGAGTAATTAATTGCATTTTGCAGTCATTAGCAAATAATCAGACATTCTGGGTTTTTAATATTTTGAGTCGGTAAAACGGCAGCAAACGGCGAATCGTTACTTTTTGCAGAAACATTCGCTGTCAGAATGTTTATAAACTCGACGACTTCACCGCTCCACCAGACAAACGAAACATGATAAATTTACATATATTCATCCGCCAGTGTCTCTCACGTTTGAGATAATATTCCGAAAATTATACTCCAGCCTGACAGTTATCATAAATATTTTTGTTGACTCTAAGTTCTCTGTCCTTCTGAATGGCGCCCACGAAAACTTCATCTTTTTTTGGTATTTTGGATAATTGTATTTATAATATATGCGGCTATTTCAATTCTACAAGTAGATATGTTTTGGGCTCCCTGTGTGCAAAAATATATGCATCATATCATAACGCACGACATGTCTGAGAAATCTGAGAAGAATTAAAACTAGACCGCAGAAATATACGCCAACCGGGTATTGAACATAATCAATATGCCCTTCAATTCGGGCACAAACAAGATTTAATTCCGAGAAACAGTCTTTTATAGCAAAAGCTCTTTGATAACCACTTTACAACAATGTCTCGGCACGATTTTGTTCGAGTGTGGAAGGGAGTAAATACGTCATTAAAATAGAAATCGGGGAAATTCGTTGGTGGCTAATTGAAACGCGGAAATATTTGTTGTTAGCTTTCAAATTTTGTCCGCGAGAAGATGGTAACAGGACATGACTAGCGGATTTGAGGACTTTCAATACTGAGGCTCAATTTTACACGCTTTTTTGTCCATATGTTCTTTTAAAAGACGTTATGGCATTTCACGGCTGGAACCGAGCCTAGGCATGCGAGCGATGAGATCTCACTCAGATACAAAAGGCAAGACTACGGCCTTCAGCACTGACATGAATAACAATACTCAGAACGAGTTTTCATTTAGGGGGCGTCCTAAAATTGATTTGGCACCGCTTAACGTCCATTGGACGTTAAGAGGGGGGGGGGGGTTCAGGGGTTG
>JANVCJ010083953.1:0-29693 GCA_026413505.1 Epizoanthus ramosus | reverse complement strand
GACGCCAGATTCAGCTGTTTTTAGAACGTTTAGTTTGAACTGTCAATGTTTTCAAATCAAATCATATTTAAAGTACTATTTATTATTATGAAAATAATAAAAGTATAATTACGCACATAATATTATTATTAAATTGAGCACTATCCACTTGAGAGCATTTTCAGACAAAGACATTAGTTGCTACAAACCCTTATCGGATCTTATCGGCTCGTGAGGGCAAGGGAGCATTCAGCTCCCGCTAATGCTGCTACTAGTACTAGCTAATCTATTAGCTACCTTCAACAATTCACATCAATTTTATCGATAAAAATGTTGTTCTCAGGACTTTTTTTCTACATATATATAATATTGCGAATATTTTCTAGCTAAAAAAAGCAAGAAAAAAGAAAAACGTATGGAAAAAATATTTTGTGGCACTCAGGTAGTCCCAGTTGGTTACTCATCCAAGTACTAACCCTGCCCAACCGGACGAAACTAGCTAACTCAGTCTACGCAGCATGAATACAGGCTCTGCACAGTAGCCTCTTGTTTGAGATGTTGCAACAGTTGATGGAAATGATAATTCATCTCAGCAAACAACAACAACCCCAACAGACATTTCGGTAAGTGATCGTGTAGTGATAGTTCTTGTCAGCATTCTTCCTGACAAGAGCCCCAGTTAATTTTCATTCGGGATTTTGTTATTATTGCCTTTCTCAAGAGATACTGACTAATTTTTGTGATTTTGGAGATATAAGTACTTAACAGCTGGCTGCATTCTGCCTGCTTGACCGAGATTGACAGTTTAAAATGGGTCCTGTGTTGTGTTAGAAATTTTACATGTAAATTGGAAGTCTTATTAGCAAGTGTGCTTATCCATGTCTTGGGGTTTGGGTCCAGGAAATCCGGGTGGGAAAGGGCCATCCGGTGTGGGGAATGTGGATTTTTTTTGGAATAACCCATCAAACAATCAAGTGGTCATCATTGCAATCTCAAAGAAATTACCACAAGTGCCTAGTAGTATACACTTGTGGTAGGCCTCAGTTGTCAGTTTAGAGCCGAGTAACAGACTGAACTCCACTGATCGCAACTCAAGACTCTAACAAGAAAAAATATATCAGATGCTACCTGAGCTGATGCAGACCACGGAAAGACTTACCAAGCAAGCCTACCCTGAGGCCCCGTAAGCACTGCAGGAAGTGTTAGCAAGAGACCACTTCGTAGATGCATTGCCTGATGTGAGGTGGCGGATTCAGAAATCACATCAAGCCTTGTCAAGAGCTGCCTAATAACAGCGATTGAGCTGGAAGCCATTCAGGTGGCTAACCGGAAGCAGAACTGAGCAGCCAGAGTGGTGATGCCAACCTAGGAGAGCAACAAAACCACTGATCAAGGCATCTGTCCCGAGTGTAAAACAAAGGAGCCAACTAAGGACAACCTGGAGAAAAAGTTGGACAGAATGGCTGATCTGCATTAAGCCCTTGTTATGGAATGCTGGAGTTGCGGGAAGAAGGGACATCTGCAGCAAGATTGACGATTGCAGATTTAAGGGCCAGAGCCGGGCAGAACTAGAACCAACCAGGCCCACAAAACATGTTAGTACATTGAATATGGAAAATGGACTATTCATTGGAGGATCCATCAGTGGGATGCAGACGACCTTCCTGGTGGACACCAGATCAAATATCAGAATAGTGACGCCTGAGGTCTTTGTCAAGATCCAGAGTCAGTCCACCCAGCATTAGACAAAGTTGTAACTACTATGGTATTGGCTGAGGTGCCTCTGCGATTGGTAAACCCAACTGCAGAACAACAGGCAGTGTACAAGGACACAACCATAGCATGGTGCAAGCCAGAAGATGAAGTTATGGAGGATAGACTAGGGCAGCACAGCGTTGCTGCATGCCAAGAGCAACACCAAGGTGTAGAGAGCCGAACCGGTGATGAAATACCTAAGTTTCTGACAGACCTATTGGACCAGAGCATTGTCGGTGAACGAAGAAGGGAAGTAGCGGTAACTCTGAAGGTGTTAGCCAATATCTTCGCGGTTTCTGATGACAATCTGGGTAGGAACAACATTGTGATAGCAAACACTGCTGCTGCTAGTCCTATCAAGCAGCCAGCTAAGTGTTTGCCCAAACACAAGTGGGTGGAGGCCAAGTGGGAGGTCCAGTAGATGTTAAAGAGAGGGGTGATCGAACCGTCTTCAAATCCATGGATCTCGCCAATAGAACTCGTAAAGAAGGATGGTTCAACAAGATTTTGCATTGATTTGTGAAAAATCAATCACTGACTTTTAAGGATTCTTACTCCCTGCCAAGTTCCGAAGATTCGCCTGACACACTTTCAGGATTGAAGTGATTCTCGACACTTGACTTGCAGAGCAGGTACTGGCAGGTGGCTAAGGGCAACCAAGACAAAGAAAAGACTCCATTCACAACTGGATCGGGCTTGTACCAATTTCGGGTTATGGCATTCAGATTGGCCAATGCCCCTGCAACGTTTGAATGGTTAATGGAACACATACTTTTTGGCTTATGACCAGAACTGTGCTAAGTCTATCTGGATAATTTGATCATACATGGCAAGCATTTTCAACATGAACTAAAGCGCCCTAGGATTTTTTTTGATAACATAAGAACTGCATTACTGAAACTGAGCCTCAAAAAGTGCCACTTGTTCCAAAGGCGTGTCACGTATCTTGGCCAAATTGTCAGTGAAGTGGGTGTATCAACTGACCCCTCCAAGGTCAAGGAAGTGAGAGAATGGCCAACACCACAGACAGTTCCTCAAGTGCGAAGCTTTTTGTGATTATGTTCCTACGACTGATGATTTATCAAAGGCTTTGCGGATATAGACAAACCACTGTACAAGCTGACGGAGCAGAGTGGACTTGGGAGAGTGAAGAAGCTTTCCAGAAGCCAAAGAGAGCAATGTCCTGGCCTACCCAACCTGGGACAATTCTTTCGTTATAGATACAGATGACAGTGATCAAGGAATTGGAGCTGTGTTATCACAAGTGCAAGGTGGACAAGAGCGACTGATAGCACACTACAGTAGAGTGCTACATAAGGCCCATACAGTGCTTATTTTCAGCCCATGTAGCAGTTTGTAAGGAAATGGGGTTCCGATGTATCAAAATGCTATATGTTAAAGGAACGGCACAATTAATGCATGATATATCAAATGACTTAGCACCAACAAGAATATAAAACCTGTTCATAAAAGCATCAAGTGTACATAATGTAATACTAGATCGACATCTAGTAATGACTTTTACAGAAACTACACTAGACTTGAGAAACAAAACCTCTCATTCTCAAGAACCAGACAAGTTAAATGGAATAGCTTAGACAAGCATTACTCTAATCCTTCCAAAGTATTATATCAACTATAGTCATTTCATATCGCTCACTCCATATCCACAATTATAAACTTTCTCTTAATCCGGGTCTTAACCTCCTTTCTTTCTTTCTGTCTCTGTCTGTCTGTCTCTGTCTGGCTGTCTGTCTGTCTCTCTCTGTCTCTGTCTGTCTGTGTGTCTGTGTGTCTGTCTGTCTGTGTCTGTTTGTCTCTCTCTCTGTCTCTGCAAACAACTTTGTTCGAAACCGCAAACATGTTCCAAATTCCAGGTTTTGCTACAGAGTGCCCCCCTCCTTTGCAACATTAAAAAGAATAAAGATCTGCAAGAACAAGTCATACACATGTGCAGCACCCATTCTATCCAAGCCCAAGATATCACTTTCCACGGCAACAGGCGGAACTACAGAAATCTACCTTCCAACGGCATCAAATAGAGCAACAGAAATCTACTTTTCCACTGCAACAGGCGGAGCAACAGAAATCTACAAATGGAACCAACCCTTCTCATGTACCAACATTATATGATCCACTGAGCGAAATGAAGAAATTAAACCCAGTTTATATTCCATCAGTTGAAGATCATCCACCGTTGCCCTCCGCCCACAACAATAACAAGTTCTCTCAAGCTGCTAAGATCATTCTCAAATGCAGTAAACAATACGAGAACACTACATATACCTGTTAGTGACGTAGAGCCTCTCAAACAGTTTCTAAGTTACTTACAATAAGCATAACCATTATATTTATATATATGAACCTCTCTATAATGGAGTAGTTTGTAAAGAGTATTGTGATTACTGTCTAGCTATATATAATAATATAGTTAGTGCGCTCTCTCTCTCTCAGTGGTACGTATTGACGACAGCTGTAAAGCATACACTCTGTCTTTTGATGATAAACTTTATGACAATGAACGTGATATCACAAACGCAAAAACAGTGATAGCAGAACTCACGACGGAATTGCAGAAACAGAAAACCGAATTTTGAAGTAAGCTGGCACGTCTCAGGGTTGATTTTGATGAGCAAAAGGACGAGAAATTGTGACCAAGCATGAAAACGGACTTGAATCAATCACTGACATACAAAACTCTTCTGTTTCCCATCAAATCAAACAAACGGAATGCAGACCTGAAGTCAATTTAACTGAAAAAAAATCCCGACCAGAACACCCAAACAAAAGAGCAAAATGCAAATGAAGATCAAGATGAATCGAATAATCGTCGTTAAATATTGCGATCTCTGATAACATAATAACGAAACAGTAGAAGACTTAAGCTGACCTGTAATAATGTTGTTGTGAAACAGTTGTGGTCTGACCTTCGCCAATTCGGGACACCGAAGCATTGTTTCTAAAACTCACATGTCGGTTTGGGATGACATCATAGTGGCTACTTTAAGCTATATTTAGAACCTATGAAGGTTGTACTTTGATCTTGTGGGTCAAGATGACACGTTGGGTCATTTCCTGCAGGATTTATTAGGGAAGGTGAAGCTGTTGCCGATTCTTCTAGTTCTATTTCTAAATCATCTGAAGTTGAAATTACAAAGCTGTATTTGAATTTTAAAAGAAACACAAGGGCAGTCTGGGGATTGAAAACATGTTCTTAAATCATTTCGAAGTTGTGAGTAATGCCAAAGACAAGACTGTGAGAAACAAGATTAAATCTGTTTATGATAATTGTACAAACAAGTTGAAGGGAGCCAAGAAAGCTAATTTCTTGTCAAAAAACGTTTGATGTACCTATGTCGCTCGTCGAACAAAGGGCTTTGAAAGATATCCCAACAAAGAAAGCATTAAAGACGGAACTGCACTCTAGGAAAATCGACAACAAATCACTGACAAGAAAACTGCACCAACTGGTGACAGACGCAGCAGGACTTCAAACTGAATTTAAGCGAGGAATGCAAGAACTCCGCCAAGTTGTACAATATTTCAAGGAAGCCGCCCTGTCAAACACCAGTATAAAAACAAAGTTGGAGAAGAAGAAATCAAAAGAACTAAATGAAATCCAAGACAAAATTGCGGCACAAAAGAGCTCGTCCAATGACTTGAAAAATATTAAGAGACAAGTTTCACGTGCGCATATAGCAATTAAAAAGAAGAAAGCAGAATCCAAAGAAAAAGATGACACAATAGAGTTACTAAAGAGAGAACACATTTCCAGGTCAACAGGCTGAACAGTGCAACACACCTGGATTTGACGATGATACAACAACAGATAATAACATGGTTGTTGACCAGTTGGTTCACGAAAATTCACATACAATCTCTTTGAATCATTTTACCAATGCTAAGAGTATGTACATATGTTTCAAGTAAAATCTTGTTAGGTTTGTTATGTGTACATGAAGTTGACAAAATATAACATACATGTAAGTTAGAGAACTTTTGTTAATCATGTCTTATGTACAATTGCAAGTACCAATATAGCCTTACAAATCATTATTTAGTGAATCCTTAATTACACAATTAGGTGAGCAGAGAAGAAATGAAATTGACTTTAGTATTGTAAGTTCTAGATTATATATTAGATGCTGATATTAGCTGGTGTGTGATGCTGCCACCCCAGGGGCTAAAGTCAGTTATTTTTTTGATGAGGGGTTTAATTGCAAAAGAGGTTCATATTTTATACGCAAAAAATCCCTGTTTCAAAAACCTATAACCCCAAAAAATCCCTGCTATTTTTGGATACCCAAAACATTCTCCAAAGTATTTTGTACGAGTATATCAATATTGTTAGCTTACTATGAGAATACGATATTTGGACACAAAAGGAAATGTTTGGCATACTATTTCTATACAAAAGAACACCATTGCTGGAAGAACTCAGTTATTCTAGCAGTGCCCCAAATTTACAATACCCAATTCAGCCTATTTTTGCAAACCAACAAAATCCTAGTGTAATTCCCAGAACCCCAAAAAAATCCCTTCAAGCCACAATGTTAGACCCAAAAAATCTTACGACCCTGTTCGAAAAATAACTAAGTGGAACCCCAAGGGTTGTGACTTTCCACATTATAATAAATATCACAAAGACATGTTTTTAAACTTTACATGGCAGATAGGATTTTGAGTTAGAGATGGCACGGAAGGAACTACAATAGAAAAGAGGCATGCTTGAGGAATGTGGAAGTAAGGATGGGATGAAAACTGAGAAAAGAAAACTGCAAAAGCGGGTACCTTACCTAAAAAAAAATGTAGTTCAAAAACTGACAAACTGATCGTTTTCGAAGATGGAAATATTGAGAAAATAGATTGTCTAGAAGAAGAAATAAACAAATTGAAGGCAGAAAATGGCGAATTGGAGAAACTTATGGCCATTACAGAGGAGCCAGAAATTAAAACCCTTTGCGATAATGGTCGGTACACAGACACTGTAAGGGAAGTCATCATGGACTTAATTTCTTATAATGTGTCTTTGAAACAAATTGACAAAGTAATCAGAACTGTAATAAAGAAATTTACCAACAAAGACGTTTTCTCATTACCTAGCCTAGGAACAAAATCGAGGATTGCATGCGGGTGGCAGAGGCCATGTTGCGTGGTGCTGATACTGCAGACTTGGTTGGCAACTGCCTTCATGGTGATGGAACAACAAAGTTCGCCAAGCACTATCAAACGTTTTCAGGTTACAACTAGTGAAGGGAAAGGCATGAGCACTAGTCTCCTTAAACTTAGTGGGCAATCCGCTGAAGATTTACTTGAGGCTTTAGTAAATAAAATAGACCTTGCCCATGCTTAATACAGAGGAGAGAAAGAAAGTTGTCAGTTGGCTCCCAGTGTCGATCACCAGCACCATGTCAGATCGTGCAGCAGTAAACACAGCATTCAATAGAGAGTTTGACAGCTTGCGATCATCTGTAATTCCAACCGTGCTTGAAAACTGGGAGAGCTTGTACAAAGACGAGCAAAGAACGATGATGAATGTTGGCCATTATTTCTGCGGTCTGCATTTGATTGTGAATTTGCCGAGGAGGCTAACAAAGCCCTAAAGTCAACTGAAACAGCCATGCTAGAAGGAAGAAATCCCTATGCTTACGACAACTCTGAATCGGTATCTTTAGACTGCTCCGAACAGCCTGCAAAGAATTTGAGGAGCATGGTAGTGATGAAGCTGGAGTTGCCTCACACTTTGATGTCTTCCTCAAAGGCAAAAATGAAGAAGTGAATCTGGTCAGTTGGAGGGGTGACAATAAACATTGCATTTTATAATGCAACTGCTCTTTATTACCACCAGGAGCATCTTGTCGAGTTCCTCTCCAACAGCCAGAGGCTGTTAAAGTCAGTTGAGGTTAACATCAAAGTTCCTGTCTACTTGGCAGGAGTGAGGGCCCTTGGCATAGTTGACAAGTTAATAACCGGGACCAGATGCATACTCACTTATGACCATGTACACACACCCACACGAGTTGCAGAACCACATGTCTATTTCCCCCACACCCACGCTAACACACAACCCAAGAGACGACACTCCAACATCACAACCCTCCATAAATACCTCAAGGAAGTCACCAACAAACACACAGATTCAAGCAAACATCTGCACAATGAACGTAAATATTGACATCAACACCAAGACCAACACCTATACCAATACACACACGAACGGAAACGCAAATGCAAGTGAAATGGCAAATGCAAATCAAAACAAAACCTCGACCCCGAACATGAAATCGAATGCAAACGCAAACACGAATACGAACACAAATACAAACACACACACAAACAAACAAAAACACACACACAAACACAAACATACACGCAAATGCACATACAAACACAAATACAAACACAAACACAGAAACAATACACACTCACCAGAAGAACCAGAACTAACACACACATATGAAAACATAGTTTCACGGCTCCGAATCCTCAATTCGAAACGCAGATCACTATACGAACAAGAACACATGATGCGCATACACATACACGCAAATCGGCACCCTGTCTACCTTACAATTGCAAAACAAAGTCCAATCCCCCTCCCCGTCCACTTCTGCACACTGTCATAAAATCCTGAAAGAATGTTCCCTCCAACTCACACATCTACTATGTAA
Organism: Epizoanthus ramosus; assembly: GCA_026413505.1. Classification (NCBI taxonomy): domain Eukaryota; kingdom Metazoa; phylum Cnidaria; class Anthozoa; order Zoantharia; family Epizoanthidae; genus Epizoanthus; species Epizoanthus ramosus. The sequence continues at coordinate 21,288 of JANVCJ010083953.1, read as the reverse complement.
ACACAACGAAGAGGAAGGCCAGATGTTAGACGAACAAATTGAGCCACTTACTAAAACACCAAGACTAATTTCCACCGAACAACAATTTCAAGACTACCTTGATTCTCTCTATGACACTACACAAGACAAACAAACACTGGGATCAGTTGATCAAGCACTAGAAAGTAGTTAAAAAAGAGAACATCATAAGATAATTACTGACAAAGCCCAGCGAGTTCGACATTGTAGGATCAGTTGCGGACAAGAGATCAATCTTGACTTGCTACTTGTTGTCTCTATGTAATTATTGTTAAGATAGAACTAACAACATACAGAAGTCAACCACTCAGGAGAACACTTCGAGAACAGAAGGGAAAGAGATAAAAGGAACCTCATGATATAACTTCGCAAATGAAATTATTTTCTGCTGCAGCATTGAAACTTAAAAAGTTCTTGTGGAGGGTGCTAAAGACGAAGTTGACAAACAAAAGGCAGTGGCAGATTTTGCAAGAAGAACTGGATATTCAGCAAAACAGGAAATTTGGGTAGCTCACAAATTTACACTCCAGATTTATCCTGGGCTTTGATGGGAATTGTCCATTATAATTTTCTCTGGTACTGGCAGCAAATAATTTAACCTAATCTTCAAATTTTCAGTTCTATTTTTTATAGTAAAATAGTTTCCTAATTTCCTGCTTTACAGGGAAAAAAAATTACAAATAAAATTGTACAGAAATGGCTGGAATCCTCCAAAGCCCCAAAGTACAGAACTAAGGAAGGTGCATTGGAAATAAAGAAGAATTTGTCAACTTAATTTCAAGTGATGAAAGTTATCTCATGTCACAGTGTAGCCCTAAGAGGGGGCCATCAGAGAAATGGTTTAAAAAAGGAGGAGAGAGTAGAAGGATAAAGAATACGCAGGCACTACTAGTTCCATTGGGAGTTCAACAGCAGACAGTAGTGCTTGAGTCAACTCCTCCTCCCAAAGTGCTCTCGAAGGAATCCACTGTTAGCTAGATGCTATGTTGCATATTTTATGGGGCCTTAAAAGGGAGCTCATTTGGTATTCTGACATTCTCAAGTCAAAGCACGTTTTAGCAACTTTACAGCAAATTCATTATTAGTTTTACGATTCTCGCTACCGCTGTTGTTTTGTTTGTTTGTTTTTTTTCTTTTTGTTCTATAGCCTGTGTGTTTGACTCTGCAATGTGGAGTGACCTGCAAGGTGCTACGGGCGAATCACATGAGTTGAAGGAACTTACTGACACCTTGCCAGATGTCCTGCTTTCCAGCAGCACCCAAAGCACGGTTGTTAAGTATGCTGGTGGTTTCACCACCTTCCTGTTATGACGGCCTCCCCCTTACACATTGTCATTTATCTACCGCCTCACCAGTACTCACCACAGTATATAGTTTGGATTGGGCACACCGTCTGGCCGGGGAGTCCTGCCCAGATACCCACCCCTTGGTTTCTGAGTTCGTCAAAGCAGCTAAGCACATCCTTGCTCATCATAACAAACAAAAGGATCCTATGTCAGTAGAACAACTGGAACATCTTGTGGAGGACAGAACCTCTACTTCCGCTTTTCTTATGGATTTAAAAACTGTCACGGCAGCCTTATTGGCTGATTAACTTATGAATATATCGGATATATCACATAAGGATAGTTATTTTCTTGTTTTTTTGAATCTTCAAAAACAGACCAATATCGAGATGGGGTGTGAGTTCCTATAGATAGTTCTAGCAAGATTACTTGTCCAGTGAAAATGATGTCAAGATTTTTCGATTTGTGTGAATTTATCCTAGTTTTCTCTTTCGAGGCCTGTCAAAAACCGGCAAGGGTTACAAGGTCAGGTCTGGCAATTTGGAAGATTTCAAAATGCTCCTCGGTATACCACAGTGCCTCGCCAGGGATCCAAATTAATATTGATCGAGTACGGGATGTCATGAATGAGTGCCATTTCAATAAAGGTATGAATGAGGTGCAGGTACTACTAAAATATAGGATGTCCTACATAAAATGTAGGAAGTCCTACATTATGGGCTTCCAAAACATGGAACCAATATTGTTTTCACGTTGGATAAACTCTGGTTTTCTTCCAAAACGTTGACACAGCAGCAAAATCCAAAGACATATTTAGAAAAAGTCCAGTTTAAACTTGTTAAAAACAAGTTTGGTTTCCACTCATAGAAATTTGGATTTGGATAATTTTTCCAAAGATCATTTGTAATTATCCAAATAAATAGGGAATCCAAGTTTGGGAATTGCAAAACCAACTCTCGAAAATTTCTCTTAACAATATCCAAATTTGGTTTCTGGTTCTCCAAGTGTAAAATTCTATTATTAACATACCAAACTTGGTTTAGAATCATTGAAACATAACGAAAATATATATAGGGAAGTGATCACTAGCGTGAGGTAGTATATGTTTGGAATATTTTTGGAAGTCTATATAAGAAAATACCAAACTTGGTTTGAAATTATCCAAACTAAACATAAATACATATTTAGGATTGCACAAAAATTAAATATGTATTCGATCAATGACAACATTTACAATTTAGTTACTGATAACACTGTGTTTGGAATTCTATCTGCTTAAAAACTAATCAATATTGGCTTGAAAATGATCGAAACATATGGAAATTGTGCAAAAACCAAATCTATACTATTACGGCATCATTTACAAAACCTATTCCTGGATTTCATTCTAGGTCAAAATATCCCAATCTTGCTTAAAATCAACCAAACTCAGTGAAATTTTGGAATTCTAAAATAAAAACTGAAATACAGTAACTGTGACACTCCCAAAGTGGTTGTACAGTCCCTGTGATGTTCCCCCTGCATGACAGGGAAGTTCATTACAAATGTTGATACAAGCCCGTAGCCCCTACAACTGCTGTCAATAGCAATGGTGACTCAACAACAATCAGTAAGTCAGACAATCTGGTTGAACCACGTAGTTTTGTTATATTTTTAATTAAAATATTTTCCAGTACAATGTGAGTCATATGTATGTGTCAGAAATTGTAATTTGAATTATTTTACTTACAATTACTGTATATACATTTTATTTTATCCATGGCAGGGTAATTAGCGTATTTAACACGACGGGTAAAACAATAATTCAAACACAAAAGTTGAAATGCTGTGTGACACTAGGATACAGAACATCAACATGGCATTAAAACAATATCCTAGTCATGTTAAATAAACCTTATGTTCCTTTGTGACCCCTAATACTTTAGAAACAAATTCTACTTTAGTTTCATGTGAATTAATTCACTAACCAAATTTTGTTTTTACTTAATAAATAATAAATTATTATCTTCAAACCGTCACCTGCCTTTCTCTTCTTGCAAGAAATGCCCTACCAGTGGAAATTACATGGAGAAAATGTTTAGCACTGCCCGTAAGAAGATTGTTGTTACCTTGAAAGGTTTGTATATTATAATTAGCTATCAAAACTTTATTTTAGTTAATCATATAATTCCATATACTTCAACTACAATTAATTAATTTATATGTACAAATTGCATAAAGACAAAAAATTAAACTTACGGTAACTAAGTTAGGTGCACTAAGCAATCGTGAGACTGTCAGAAAGTATTGGTACATGAAAATAAGTCGCTACTCTGAAGTCCCGAATAATCGTATGTAAATGAGTATTATTTTTGACAAAAAATCCACTCTATAAAGCATAATTCGGGCCTGTACGATTATTAAAACCTTGTCTTTCAAATAGCTGCCATTTTGCACGAAAAATAAACTTGAAACTGATTGTGTTATCGCAAAGTTGCAACACAACAGAATGACAAAATTTCCCTTCTAACTCATTCATATGGCCCAAAACTATTCATTACTTTCCGCTATAAAACTAGGGTTAGGGTAAGGATTATGGATAGTGGTAGGGTTAGTGTTAGTATCCCTAACCCTACCCCCAACCTTTATCCTAAACCTAACCCTAACCACTATCTTTAACCTGAAATTAATGAATATCCTTTGGGCCATATGAACGAGTGACCCTCTTGTGGTTAAACACGAAAAATACAGCCTCAGAAAGAAATACAATCTCGCTAAATTGTGTCTCAAATATAAGAGTGAAGTCGAGGAAAAAGAAAAGGAGAAACACTGGTATTCTAAACGAACAAATATGTGGTGAGCCACCAGTCGTACAAGAGTAAAGCCATTCGCGATTTTTTTTTACCACTGACGAGGTGCAAGACTTGAGAAAGTGGAATTAATTAGTTTTAATTTGTCTTGGACCTAGTGATTGCTTCCCTATATATCTTTTAATTACTCAGAATCAGTTTTTTATATTAACACTGTTTCTCTGCTTTCAGGTCGATTTGATCTGAATGTAGTCAGTCACAATGTATGTGATATCTGCAGTATCACTTTACAGTGGCACAATTCAATCACTGACATAATCAAAACTAGATGTTGGCTTGGAACTCCAACCAATGTGTCACACATATTTGACCAAGAGCTATTCAGATTCTGGGATTTCCTTCAGAAAATAATGCCTAGTGCTTCAGAGTGCCTTTGTCCATAGTTTGTAAGACTTTTCTGTCACAAAAGGAAGGGTGAGAAGATTCACACTAGTAAATACAATAACTGTATGTATTTTATTTTTCAGTTGAGTTATCTGCAGTGAATATGTTGGGGTTCTAACTGCACAGTTGAACCCTCTTCGTGAAGATGACAACTATGGCACAGTTCATACAAGAGTTAGGACTTATCTTAGGCAAATATTTGGACTACAACAAGGACGCCTGTAAATTGCTATCCTTCCACGCAATAAGTTAGATCATGATTATTGCTTATTTGCAATGTATTTAATAATAATAATTTTATTGGGTTTTGTGGGTTACTTCTGTATAAATCAGTGTCATTCACATAGTGAACTTGACAGTTCTATTTATGAACTGTTCACAACAAGTAAAATCAGCGAAAATTCACATTTCCATTTTATATGAAAAATCACCAAATGACATAATTTGAATATAACAGTTTATATCACAGGTAATTTGACAAAAACGTCTTACACACTTATCCCGGTTGTTCAAAGAGAGAATAAAGCTATCCAGTGGAAAGATGTGGCCATGAAAAGAATTAATGCTTTTATTGAGACAATTATCTTATTCAATTTATTTTAAGTTAATTAAATTGTAAATTTACCAAATTTCTTTACCACTTGACATTATAAGTATATAATGTATGCTGTTTTCAAAACAGATGCGAACTGCTCGCAGCTCAACATGCAACCAAATGCAGACAGTTCACTAGGGGATGCTGTTATGTTGGCAGGACCGACTATATTAAACAGCAGTACTCTAGCATTGGTTTTCTATTTTCTGTAATACATACTCAGTTGGGATCCCTTGTACTTTTGCAATAATATGAAATGTAAAATTTCTAGAAAAAGTAAAACTGTGCTACATGCTAGACAGTCTGAATTCCATGTTGATAGAAGAATCTTATTCCCTCCAAGACCACTTGCTGGTATAAGAGGGTTTTCAAGAGAGTCGATTGTCGAAGTTACCACGAATGTAGAGAGCCAGGAGATGAGAAGGACTCAACCCCTAGAAACTGGTTATGAAGAGCACCCAAGGGCTGCAGAAACAGACGATTTGGAATCATATTTTGCTGTAGTACACCGTGACCTTGGGTCAATATTCACCTTGAAACAGTTCAAACCCTACTGGCCAAAGAGTGTGAGGTATGAATATCTTATTACAAACTACACTGTACAAGTCTCTTTTGCCCAATCATGCCCAACATTGTAAACCTGTTTCACGTGTTGCAACGTAAAATGTAATGTAACCTCATGATAATCAGTATTATACATCTGATTTAATAATAAAAAATGAAATGTTACTTTCCATGCATGAATCGTATCATTGACATGTGTATGTTTGAAATATCATTTATCACCCAGTTAACTGAAAAAACCCACTCTTGGCCTCAGCTGGGCTCGAAATTAAGTGGTGATTTGTAACCAACTTTACCCAATTTGCTATTAAAATCTGCTTCTCAGGTCCAAATTTGTGAGTAAACATTTTAGTAACACATTTGCCAGTTATGTGAGACACTGTGTATATTATATTCAGTTTTGCCCTTACTACATAACATTGGGTTTTGCTTCTATAAAAATGTGTGAGGTTGCGGCAAATTTGATCCCTACATCTTCCTTCCAAATTTCAGCCCTAGCCCTCAGTATCAGTGCATTAGCATTGGTAGAGGGTTCCCACTCAAAATAAGGAATGAAATATAATTACTTTTCCGTGACCTGACATTTTCATTCCGATAATGCAATTCACATGTATTCTTTGTATTATGGTTTTCTTCCTCCAGTACAGCACCTACTGGGTAAGTTTACTGAAAGGTTCAACCATCACTCCATTTCAACCAAAGGAAATCATACATCACGACAACTGTGGGCCTCAGGTTCTCTACAGAACTACGCTGCACCATGAACTGGCATAAGAGATGTGTTTCATATCGATAAAGACATCCTCCCAAGGGAGCTTGCCGTGTATGGTAATGACCTAGATGCAAATTTTCAACGATTTGCTGATTTGCATCAAAATCCAAAAGAACCACAAGGTTATAGGAGATATATGTTATTCTACTATATTCGTTTCTTACCTTGTAACGTGATGACATACCACTTGTCAAGTAACTTGTTGCGATGTCTCTTGTATAAAATTCAACTTTTGTTTTGTTATGTTGCTATTTTGTAATCTGATGTTGCGTTTATTTTTATCAGATACTGGTATCCTACAAATTTGAAGTTATTTCTATTAGTAGTAGTATGTTCAATAATCAAGGCTGTGCTTGTTCAATGAACATTGACTTAAGATTTACAACCGCACCCTAACCTACATGGCTCCCTAAAGAATGCATGCACTTTGATCTGCTCCAAAAGGGAAATGTATGTGAGTCAAAGGTAACATGATAACTCGTCCGATTTCCAGAATGCACAATGGGAAAGACACCCAATATAGTTAATAAGTGCGTCAAATCCAGGAGAAATGGGTCTATGTTTAAGATAGCAAGACAATAGAATTGATATATATGATTTCGAGACAATTAGAATTTTCTTTAGTTACAACATTTTATTGATCTTTCCTTTACTAGTGTTAAACATAACAACAATAAGCAAACTACTGTAACAACTCAAATAATGTTAATAGTCACTGTCATTCAAATAACAACAGTATGTTTTGTATTCACTTTTGTAGCAATAATGGTAGATAGTCAAGATCCGGCCAACTTTATAGAAGGTGTATCAGCTCTGCAGAAAGACTTTGAGGAAGACTTGAACATAAGGCAGAACCAAGATCGTTGAAATATGCTTTGTATAAGGCTGAGCTTTCTGATTGTGCAACCTTTAATGACATTTCAGCAACATCAACTTTTCGTAGGTATTATTCGTGTATCAGGTTTACAATAAAAGCAACAACACTGGCAAAGAAGTTCCGAAAGTGGTGGTTGGATGAAAGGACAAAGAACAAAGATCTTGAGTACCGTTTCACTGGAAAAGAGTCCAGTCTTTTTTGTCACAAGTTCATGAAAATTATTCTTGCAATTGAATCTGACAAAGATGATGAAAAGAGTTGCTTCAAGTTGCACATTCTTGCTTACACTGCAATTAATTTGCGAAATTGTGTTTCCCTTTTCAACAGACATAAGTTGACAGAGGGAGAGCCTCAGTCATTGGAAACCTTTTGCTCTAGATATTTCAAGAGCTTCCTCTCTTTTTCTAGTAGCTAAGCCAACCAGCTGGACCATTAGCTATGTTGTCCCAGTGCACACTAAACAACTTTGTGAGAAGCTTGGGGTGGGACTAGGTATAAACAACATGGAGGGAAGAGAAGCTAAACATGTATTGTTGGCAAGATTTACTCAGAACACTCATCACAGAAGCAGATGGCAACATGTGTTTAAACATGATTTTATTTCTTTGATTTGGTTGCGGGAGAATGGGTATGATACTAAGAAGTATAAATGTACTAGTGATGTATATATACCCGAGAGATGCTTTAAACCAGAATTCTGCCACTGTGGAGAGCCAAACGATGTTCTCAAAATCAAACGCACCTTCTGCAGTGTTCCAGCCCAGACTGTCATAGCAGATTCTGTCAAAAAGGGATTAATTACAAATGCTGCTAAGCAATACTGGGTTGAATGGCAGTTCAAGCTGTAATTATTTTTTATACATCAGACTATTTTGTAATATTATATGAATTTAAGATAATAGCAAACATACTGTAAATATTGAATGAAATAATACTCAGTCCAGAACTCAATCGCAGCTCCAAACATGAAAAAATGAGGTGTTGCCAAACTATCTGGCCTTCAATGGCTTTGTACAGTACTGTCCTCGGGATTCACACCAGATCCCGATAGCTGCGGGATTCGGGGTCTAGGGATTGTGTTGGGACAAACAAAAGAGTCCCTAAAGATTGTCCCGAAATTGTTTTGGGTCATCCCGAAAAGCTTTCGGGATTGTGTGCAAGTTCGAGAGACTCATAAATTAAGTATGATGACAAAGACGTCAATAATCTTCATAAACACTGAAAGTTGAGTGACCTAGACCAAAAGTACAGTGACAACAAACTATACTATAAATATATAGTTATAGATATATAATATAAAGTAATAAGTTGGGTGGCGTATATGCCTTTTGCATTACGAAAACACAAGGTCATCATGAGTGATAAAAATATAATCTTGCTAAAAAAGGAAATAGAAAAGGAGAAACACTGGGATTCTAAAATTTGATTTAAATGTGACCATCACAATGTATCTGATACCTGCAGTATCGCTTTATAGTGGCACAATTCAATCACTGATATAATCCAAATTAGATGTTGGCCTGGAACTCCAACCAATGTGTCACACATATTTGACCAAGAGCTATTCAGATTCTGGGATCTCCTTCAGAAAAGAATATCTAGTGCTTCAGAGACTGCCTTTGTCCATAGTTGGGAAGACTTTTCTGTCACAAGAGGAAGGGTGAGAAGATTCACACTAATACAATAACTGTGTGTATTTTATTTTTCAGTTGAGTTATCTGCAGTGAATATGTTGGGGTTCTAACTGCACAGTTGAACCCTCTTGGTGAAGATGAAAACTATGGCATAGTTCATACAAGAGTTAGGACTTATCTTAGCCAAATACTTGGGTTACAACAAAGACGCCTGTAACATGCAATCTTTTCACATGCTTATGATTATTGCTTATTTGCAATGTATTTAACAATAATAATTTCATTGGGTTTCTGGGGTTATTTCTGTATAAAGTAGTGTCATTCACATAGTGAACTTAACAGTTCTATTCATAAACTATTCAGAACAAGTAAAATCAGCGAAAATTCACATTTCCATTTTATATGAAAAATCACCAAATGACATAATTTGAATATAACAGTTTACTGGTATTTTGACAAAAACGTCTTACACACTTTTCCCGGTTGTTCAAAGAGAGCATAAAGCTATCCAGTGGAAAGATGTGGCCATGAAAAGATCTGCAGCCGCATTAGAAACTGCTCATCTCATGATAAAAGACCAAGAAAACACAAAAAACGATTTATAACCCCAGTCCACATAAGTAAATTATAATGCAACCGATTATAAGCATTCTAATCAATTTCAAGCTCGCCAGTTGGTCGATGTTTTCAAAGCTGCATTAAGAATTAATGCTTTTATCGAGACAATGACCTTATTCAATTTATTTTCAATTAATTAAATTGTAAATTTACCAAATCTCTTTACCACTTGGCATTATAAGAATATAATGTATGTTGTTTTGAAACTACGAACTGCTCGCAACTCAACCATGCAACCAAATGCAGACAGTTCACTAGGGGATGCTGTTATGTTGAAAGTACCGACTATATTAAACAGCAGTATTCTAGCATTGGTTACTGGATGGTATTGGGTCACCTTAAGTCAAGGGGACTCTTCATTCAAAAGACACGAGTGATAGAAACTATGAGAAGAATTGACTCAGAAGGAACTGTAGTGAGGTGATTACAAGTAACAGCGAGAAGACAGTATGGTGTAATCATCAGCAATGCATTATGGCATATTGATGGACACCACAAGTTTATTAGGCCAGACCAAATTAATAAGTTGGGGCATGGATTCAACCGAGTCTAAATTTTGCTAATCCAAAAAAAAACTTGATTTAGGTGGTGCAGAGTATGAAGTCAAATTTCTGGATTACTGCTTCTACTGTGGCCAGACTAACAGATTGGTAGACAGAGGTACCGACTATATGAAGTCGATAAGAGAAACCTATGCGGTTGTTAGGCCACAGTCTAATCAGTGTAAGCTGAGTGGAAAGAATGTAAAAACGCCAGCACATTCGCGAGTAACCTTACTTTACCGCTCTAATGGATAAACGGTTTGTTGTAATATTCTATCTGCGTTTTTGCATTTGCAATAATGTGTCTACAAGCCAATAACAGTATAAAAATTCTTGTTTAATATAGAGAAGTTGGGCTGAGTTTCCTGGGTGTACAAGGCAAAATATATTTAATAGAAATCGGGAAATGTAATTTTCCCTAGAACTTGACAGGTTCTCATCGATATCATATACGGAATTGGATGAATTCGTAAAGGAAGAGTTATCTGCATTTCCAAAGACAGGTGAGTCCAACGTGATTGGAGGGTTAAGGGTTAAGAGGGTTTGTCCAAAGATGGCAAGTAAGAGAAAATATTGTTTGGGTAGACCCAATCAACAGAGCAAACTGAAGGGGCAAACGCATAGTAAGATGACCATACTCTGTGCCACACCAAAGCTTCTTGTGGCACATAGACACCAACATGAAATTGAGGCACTGGAAAATGTGCATCAATGGATGCACTGATGCTTTCTCCAGGTGCATATTTTGTTTGAGGGTGAAGAACAATAACCGTGCCAACATTGTATTGCAGTGCTTCCTGGATGCCACAGAAGTTTGGGGTCAGACTTCAAGAGTCCGTGCCAATGATGGATGGGAAATGTAGCTGTCTGAGAATATATGGTGTGGTTGAGAGGAATGAACCGGGGAGATTGGCGAGATTTTGTGGAAGCTGCTGTTTCTGTTGTTTCTTCCCTTTTTCTGTTCATGGAATGGCACAGACTTTTTGATCCCAATAATGCAATTCACATATTTTCTTTGCTATATGTTTTTCTTCCACGAGTGCAACACCTACTGGATCGGTTTACTGAAAGGTTCAACCACCACTCCATTTCAACTGAAGGAAATCATACACCACGACAACTGTGGGCCTCAGGTTGTTTACAATACTACGCTGCACCAAATACTGGCATAAGAGATGTGTTTCACATCGTTAGAGAAATCCCTACAAGAGAGCTTGCCCTGTATGGCAATGACCCAGATGCTCCTCCTCCCGACCCAGACAATGATGCCTCACATGTTACCATTCCTTCCATAAACATGTAATACCTCAAACACTTCTTCACTGCTTTACATGAAAATTTCAATCCTTTACACAATGGCAACAACTGTGTGATCTTTATTTAATTCCAAGTCAGGGAAATTCTAATCAATGCACTTTTTGCACCAGATAATTGTCATAATGTGCATACTTATCATGACATTGCCATGCACAATCAGTTTTCTAATTATTATACTAGCGGCATTTGACAATATATTTTTCACATTATTATTCTAAGGCATTAGCAATAGTTAAATCACCAATTGTGAATAATCACCATATATTTCTAACAATTCATACATATTGTTACGGTACACTTTGATTACTAAATGATCTACCTTAAAGATCCAGAATTATAGAATCTAACTCATGTAGATTATGCAGGAATATTTGTTGATGGATAATTCAAACAAATATTCCTGAAGTAAATGTTAGATTGTAAGCACTTTGAAAGAACGCACTAATAAGAAGAGACACGTAAGAGCTTGATAATTGTTTAGAACTAGTTCTATTTTCAAATATTTAATATCCACTTTACGATTACTGAATAAGGTGTCGAATCTCAACAGTAAGTAAAGAAACGTGTGAGAATTATTGTCGGAATATTTTATAAATTATACTGCTAGATTTTACAATGAACTAAGTATTTTGCTATATTAAAATATTTCTTGTTCTTTCCCGAAGTTCGAAAGTATGCTCACTACATAACTAAATTAAGAGCTGAATGTTATGCTTAGAAATTTGTTATGCAACTACATGACTATATTTGTTAGAAGGAAATGTATTTTATAATCCTTATTCGATATAGAATCACCAAGCGTTTTCAGTATTATTTTGTATCTCCGTATTCAGGCTCAGAAATTCATTACAGTGTTGTTTAGCTTTGTTTCAAAATCATCCTCTCGTATTTAAAAGGACTGTCGTGACCTCTGATGGAACTCGGCTAAATAGAAACACGCCCTTTGTATACGGAAATATAAAATATATGGAGTTAGTTTTCAGTAGAATTAGATAACGTATTACTATAAGAATTAATCAGGATATTTAGTAAATTATAGAAAATATATAGCTGCACTTTCTAGTTAAGATCTAAAGAAGAACATCATGAAGTGACTTGAATAGTCCTATGAGTATCCTTCTGGGAAATGATCGTTTCATATATGTTATTGTAACTACTTGAAGAATACTTATGCTGACCATGCAATAATCATTCAGATAACCATATTTACGCTATTAGTAAGATGAAAACATTTGAAAGAATATAAATATACAACATCTAGAAGCTGTTAGTTACAGGAGTATGTTGGAGTATGTTGGAGTTTATGGAGTGTATGGTGGGTTAAGCAGTAGCTGAGGAATAAAGTAAATTCAAGGAACAAGAAAGGCGTCTCTGTCTCCTCGTTGCTCAAGTTACTCAAGTTCTTCGCTTCGAGTTACAAAAGTATTACTGTTAAACCCCCACGTAATAGTATTTATACGTGATGGTGCATGTACTTTACGGCGTTTTATGGTGGCCCTGTTGTGGGCTTCGTGTATGGCAGTAAACCTTGCACTATTTACTTGAATGCCAAAAATTTCCGAAATGACGCGAACCTGGCTATTCAGTCTAGCATGCAGCAACTGGTAAATAGCTCGATATAGCTACCTCTTATTATATTGTCCTAGAGCCGCGACTGTTAAAAACACCTTTGTTCCTGACAAGTGATCATGAAGCAGCATCATGACATATATCGTTCGAAAATAGTTCTGCCTTTTGCGTCATGCACTCAGCATATGAACCAACCAGTAAAGAAGAACCATCCCAGCTGATCTCGTGACTAAAATGCCATCTCCGCGTTCGCTTGGATTGCATTTGCCGGGATATTGGATCTGAACAGCAATCACACAACCGCGTTTGCAGTATCCTTTGCTCAAAGGAGTTGATTTGCTTGACCACCTGAGAGGTAAAATTGTTAATCCGTATGTTTGTAGATTGTTGATTAGTCTGTTTATAGTAGCAATTGATCCATTTCATTCAATTCGCCGAAGTGGTATAAATCCAATATACAACATAATCAACATAGATGTCAACTTCCGCGTCGTTCCCCGTTCGCAGACTCCATAGCTCCACATATAAATGTGGTTTTCCGTTGCAAGTAATATTTGTATTAGGCTGTTGCATCACTTTAATACGAGGTGGGTTTGTGAAACAAAAATTTTAAAATGTGTAAATCGCTGCGTCAAATATTGAAGCTGGTGTCTGAAATTAATGAGGTTGTTTGATAACTGATCAGCTGTATCTTCATGTTAACCCGATTACTTTTATTATTATAACCATCATATTGGTATATAACCATTCGTCGACAATTTCATGTTTTGGTAGGGTTTTATTTGTTGCTGCTGTTGTTGTTGTTGTTGTTGTTGTTGTTGTCGTTGTTGTTGTTGTTGTTGTTGTTGTTGTTGTTGTTGTTGTTGTTGTTGGATTAGCTTTACAGTGAGGTATCAAGAGGAATGGATCTTTTACCGTACGACCTATACAGGTCGGAAGAATGACTCAACTCGTAAGAAGAAGTACGGTTCTGTATTTTTAAAAATGTTCTTCGATTTCAGTGTCGATATCCCATGACCTTATATTTCAGCTTACATCCACTAAAAGGGCTGGCCAGGGTATATCCCAACCTCAGTACAGTAGAATACAAGTGCGCTAAAGAACTTACAGACTATGCTAAGTTTTACAAGATGTCACTTACGAATCTAATCTCTGATTGGCTCAGAGAATATCTGTTCAAACAAAACAATTATACGATTCACTGTGCCATTGCAACAGTTTTGAGTATAGCTGAAGACACATTAGCGTATCTAACTCTAAGGGATGTAACCACGAACGAGGAATATATATTCAGATCATAAGGGAAAAGAAACACTGCCTTCAATTCATACTCAGAAAAGTTAGATATGTGTTACATATCAATATATATACGCCTCGCTAGATTTTACGATTCTAAAATTTTGTGATTTTAGAAATTTCGTTTTCCACAAGGACTTTAATTTCGTGATTTCGTAAATATTTAGCAAACATAAAACAACATATTTTAGCGCTTCAGAAAATAATTTAAATTTCCCAGTTGTTCGAAAGCCGATATTACCCCTAACCCAGGGTTCAACTCTTAATCCATGTTTATATTTACTACCTTATAGACTGGTTTGGGCTGCCATTTTGGGTTTAACAATTGGGTTTCCAAGGAAAGACTCGATAGTATTTTATAAGCCCCAGAAACATATTCCAACATGAAGAAATTGCTTTTGGATTTGGCTTAATACAGGATTAAAGTTAACCATCTTTTGAACAACCGGGTCCTGAAAAGTTGGTTATTAAGAGGACGACCGATTGCAGGTCGGTGTGTCCAAAATAGCTGGCTTTCGAGGGTTCCACAACCTGGATAAAAAGGTAGATTCGTGGAAGAGTAACGATATCAAATGTATTAATTGACCATAATAAAAAAGATGGCGACTGGTACATTTACCCATAATTCTTAGAGCACGAAAACCTCCAAAACACTCATAAAGTGTACTCTACCATTCCAAAGCTGTATTTTTATTGGTCCCAGTATCCTGTACCGCTCATTGTTGTTAGGGTTAGGGTTATTGTTCGGAATGTTTATCTATTGTTAGTTGAGCCAAGGAAAAGTCCTAAAAACTTGAAACCTAGCATTCACAATGTTTTTAGTACAGGGACGAATTTCGCAAAAGTATATGGTTTTCTGTGTGCCTATTCGCTGTGTTAGGTTCGCAAGGAATTGTCGTTTAATGTACAGCCGCTATCTTTTCTATAGAACGTTCAGTTGTTGTTAAAGAAGCAATTATATACAAGGAACAGAAAGAAACATATATTGTTACTTCTCAATAAAATTTGCTGCTGTCACATGTAGTCCAAGCGATAGGATAATACTAATATAAGCAAACGCATAGGACTCGGTCAAAGTATATGTAACTGTCGCTTAACTTTAACTGAGAAATTTCACATGATCCCCAACTGCCCTGCAATAAAATAAATGCAATACAATAAAATGCCTAAATTGATAATAAAACACAGTCTACCAATGTGTTGATAGTTTGTTGCCTCATTCAAACTTTCTCCATAATACCACTTCGCCAATAAATTTAATTGGAACATGTCTAATAACCTTTATCAAACTTCTCAGGGCGGACCCTCGATTCAAATATCGGCACCCTGCATGGGAAACGATTTCTGTGCTATGCAATTTCCAATGCATACTTATTAATGGTTGAGTTATATTTTCCCCGTCCACACCATCGAACTGATTGCATTAGAGCCTACATCAACAGTCATTATCAATCTGTAACCTGCAAAAATACTTAGCCCGTCCATTCACAGGAAAGGGATCTCATCCATTTTCCAACCCAAATATCCACTTTAATAAGGGTTGTAAAAAGGATCCGGCGAATACTTGCTCAAATTAAATACCGTTTCACCATAACAAACCTTGAGCACTATGTGCACTTCTTATTGATTTCTCTAAACTACAAGATTTTTCCTTAGTTCTGGCGGGGCAAGTCACAGAAGTAAAACATTTCGGATGGGTGTTTTTAGCGTATTTTAAATTTTTTTTTCAGCATATGGCTTGGCAAGGCTGGTTCGTTGGATGTGACTGACGCCTCAGAGTGAGAAATGATAACACGAAGGCAAAGAACTTTAATGTGTCGAACATTGATAGATATCCAAATATAGCCTAATCCAAGATACATTCACGTCATTTCGAGCATCGTTCAAAGGAGTGTGGTGTAGGCCTGACCATTTTCGTCATCATTAAAGAAGCCAGTCGGTCGCCTCTCTGTGTCAATTTCCATAAAACACTGAAATAAAAACATTACTTTCTTCGTCTTTTTTTTCACTGTATTTTTGGTCTAACTTTCATGCATCAATGGTGGTTATCCTTCCAGCTCACTTGATTTCTTCATCTAGGAATACGCAACTGAACTGTTGCCTTATAAAGTAATATTGAAATAGCTCTCAGAAACCCATGGAGATTTCGTAAGCTCGACATGATACCCAAATCAGTCCATAAGGAAGTAAACGAAACTGTGGAGATACAGTTATCCACTTTCGTGCAGCTGAGCCCTGAAGACTGCCAGCTCTGATGTTAGTATCCGGCTACGTTCTGTATTTTGGTGTGTGTAAAATCTGAACAAGATAAATTCAGCGAAAAGGCTCGTGTCCATATTTCTTCTCGCTGTTCTTCAGCTACAGAAGAAAATATACTTGAACACATGTCTTCGGACCAAGCCGTTTTTAGAGCAATGAAATGTTCCAGAATTTCATCAAATGTTTTCAGAGTAACGATCGCAACTTTGGATAAAATTAAAGTTTCAAATACTAGAGAAATTAAAAAAAATATACAATCAATAAACATTGTATATCAGTTTTAAGTATTTCTCTAGTAGGTGAAATAATACCACTTCTATTGTTTTTATTCTAGTTTTCGTTTCTGAGAGATTTAATATATTGCCAGAGTACATGAAATAAAGTTGTCAAGCGTGAACAATCAATGTAAAATATTATATATGTTGGTAGTTAATCATTTTAATACAGGAAAGCTGTTTGTCAAATATTTGAAAAACCTTTGAACTGTCCAAAGCTCATCATATGCAATTAGACAAAATCAATATTTTATCCTGCATTTAGTGACAAAACCTTCAGGTAAATTTCCCTCTAAGAAATTTGAGCAATATAATTGTTATGCAAGACATGACACGTCTTACATAATTATGCTGGGTTTGCAGAAATATTTTATCTGAAATACTTCAAGATTTTAGTTTTAAAGTAATAATATTATAATACCACTACGATGTAGTTCTCCCCTGATTTGTCCATGTTTCAACATAATACTCGAAGTATCTTCTCAGATATAGACATAAGACTTCATCACGTTCATCAGCTGACGTTTCCCATTTTGTAATTTCAATAAATAAAATTTGTACAAGGAAAATATATGGATAATTGTATGGATAAATAGGCATATCTAAAAATTCTATCAGTTAGACGTTTTCAAATATTATAGAAACAAATTTTCTGTGAATGTATTTTAATGTGTTGCATTAAAATAATACCTGTGCTTGGAGTTCGCTGATCAATTTTGTCTTCGTGGCCTTGTTTTTACGTTTAGCTAGGTTTCTGTCCAATCATATTAAGTAATAATAATAATAATAATACCGTTTATTGTTCAAACATCTCGCAGTCTTTCGACTGAATTACATGTTACATATATAAAGTTTATAAGTGGTCTTGAAATGATCCTGAGACGATAGACCGTACATTGGCTTGGGATTTGACATTCAAAATGGATCAATTCCTACAGAAATTACAAGTAGTCTTATATTTTTTATTAAATGAATACTTACTTAATAAAATAAAGTAATAAAATAAATAAAATACGCCGATATTTCAAAACTGAAAAGGTTTGGAATTTGCCTTTATGAGAGGCACACTTTCTAACATATTCTGTAGAAACAGCTCGAAGGTATATTAAACTTGAAAGATGTTACACAGAACGTTGATGTGTAATTAGCCGCAAATAATAGTCTGTGATAAAATATACAGGAATATTCCCTGAATAAATCGTCCTGTAATGAAAGATAAGAATTCAATAAAGCTTGTGATAAACTATTTTTTTGTTTTTTCTCAATGTTAAAACTGCGGCTATCAATATTTTAATAGTCCTTAAACAGATGATATTAAATATAAATAATTTTCTGCATTACTGCCATTATATTAAACTTCACTGGCAAATCGATTGAATGAATGAGCTCTCAAAGACCATATATTACCTATTTATGTAAGAATCAAACTAATGGCGCAGTTTTAGTCGCCCTTACACTAATCACAAACCTACTCTCATATTCTTGCTATTTATTATTATATTAAAATATTAGTATTTGTATATAAAAAGAACCAGTTTTCGTAATGCTAAATATATCAGATACAGAAAACTAAATACATTAATTTTCAATGCCGAGACTTTTAAACTAAGACCAAACCGTTGCGTATTGTTTTAGTTGTGATTAAAGGAATATTCCGCTGATAAGTATGGTAACTGGGTAACCTCAATCATAAATTGCAACTTTAGTTACCCGTAACGATTCATTAAATGCAAAGGGAAAGTTTTAATAGGAAATTTCGCCAAATTAGCGCAACACTAATTTGTCAGATTTCGAACATGTTCGAAATTGTTCATCAGTAATTCAAACTTTCGTAATGGTCATTTTAGGAACCAACAGAAAAAAGCAAATTTATACAACTTTGACTTCAAACAGCAAACTTTATAAGCTTAAAGGTTAGAAAGAATGATGTAATTGATTCTCTTATTGAAAATTAAAGGACTGCAGCCATAAATACGAAATATCGCTATGGTGACTAACTTTTCCTTTAAAATTTTCACGTTTTGTTCTTTTTTCTTCTTTAATTAAAAAGTACATTTCTTTAATTAACAGAGAGATGAAGCATAAGGTTTTGGTGGTCATTTTAAGATTAGTTTTTTGTGTTGTTTTTTGGTTGTCTCAAACATGGAAACAGATATATTTCGATTTTTGCCCAATTTTTGGTACTCGTATTCAAATTCTTGTTAAGTTTAGTATGTGAAATTATAACCGCATATTATATCTTGTTGGTGCTACTGTTAGATAAAGAGGTTTTGTGGAAGGTTATTTTTTAAAAACAGGATTGTTAGATGAAAAATAGTGTCCCTAATTCGCCAGATGGGTCCAAGTTTTGTACCTCTATAGAACGAAGAAAACAACTGTCACATCATCGATATATGTTCATTGCAACAACTTCGGTATGTTGTACACTTTATAAAATACGAATAACCCACAGCGAGAAAATACTTCTTCCTGTACTTTTGTAAGTTTTCTGGAATCAAATAATGAAATATATCATGTATGTTCGAAAACTTCTACTCACATTGGTTACTGTAAATCTGAAGAACTGGAGTTTGAATTGTGTTGTTAATTAATATGTAAATGAAGGAAATAGCGGTTTACAATCAGTCTTTATTTGAAGGTGCACTGTTCTTTCTTTTGTTCTTAGTCACCTCAAAGCTTAGTAACTGAAGCAGAGTACAGTCACGTTTCATAAACAATTCTGTTATCGAATTACATAAATCATAATCACAAAGACACAATTAGCTTTTCATCAGTTTCTTTGCCTATCCTTAGAGTCACGGTTGTTGAAGTTCTTTGCTTATCTTAAAACACATGGCGATCCCCTTTCACTCATAAAGCTTTAAGTTCTCCTTCAGTTTAGAGAATGATTATTTTGCGGGTATTGCTTCTTATTGTAAACAAGTGGCGGCCTATTGACGTCGGCTTAAAGCTATTAACCTTCAATTTACCGTTGAATTAGGAATAAAACAAAATCATGTGTTATAGTATACACAAGAAAAGAGGCGAAAGCGTGAGATTTTCTATCAATAAGTACCAACATTGTTTATATTCTTAGACACAAACGTCTGCTCGCAATGCAAACGATTGTTACCGCAGACTACTCCTTGAAAGATTTGGCAGTGGAGAACACTGTAATTAAACCCGTTTAAACAGCATTAGAGAAACAAACTTTGCTCACCATTTGACTTTAATTGAATGGGAGAAAGTGATGGAAAAAGCGTGTGGTGTGTTTCAAGTGCACTTTAAAAACCTTTTATATCAAAGTTGGATTTCGGTTCATATGTATTCCGCGGGTGTTCAGATTCGCAATCATAATTGATATAATGGAAATAAATAGGAGAAGATGGGAGACAATAGTGTAAGATTTGCTCTTCCAACCCACCGTAATTGCCTTCCAAGTGCATGGTTTATTCTTAAACAGAGATGCTTGCAACGGAACAAGTGTTGGTAGGCAACCTTGGCCATTTATTTAGAGCGCAAATATAAAAACTTCATTATGAGGCGGTTATCAGAGCTATACGTGTTGATATTATCTCGTTACGTTTAGATCGCCTTTCCTATAAAGAAATCTGTAGTTTATCTCTTTTTTCGGACTGTTGCAAGATGCAGCCAGATGGCCGATACCCCGTTTCGAGCTATTGCTCTTATCCTTGGACGAGTTGTGCTTGTGAACGAAACATTTTGCACCAGCCTTGGAAATCCGAGGCACATATTTCCTCTGTATGTATGGAACCCACTCAAGTGCCAAGACAGTACACGTCGTACCCCAGACCAGAATCAGCTCTTCCAGGGCCTTACCCAACACAAGTGATCTCGGCACAGCCAACATTTGTTCCGAATTTCAGTGTAAGACCAGAAATGTATGTCCCATACGGAGAACCCACTTCCTTTACAATGTTACAAGGTAGGGTTTCGTCCTTTTCAGTTCTAAGGACGCAATTGTAGCTTTTGTATTTGTATTACCAAACTGTGAAATTAAGGTGCTATGTGCAAACAGTAGTAAATTGAGATCAGACTCGCCTAGAGCTTCACCGTGATTGTTACGCGATTTCTGCATTTGTCCGTTTGTTTAAAGTTATAACATTAAAATCGCTGAGTTTCGAAAGATACTCTCAGGATTCAAAAGTCACCAGAACAGTTAAGACCATTTAGCCTTTCATTAAAGCCAGCCATATAGTCTTTCATATGATGTGGTTTATGTAGAACTCTCACTGAACTCTTAAAACTACCTTTTCTCCGTCTCGTTATATTTGTCTTCTATCTGCGGTTTCGGTTAATTTTTTCATTTGTCTATGTCAATTAAAGTGTGTGTGCGTGTGTGTGTGCATATATGTTTGTCTGTCTCTGTCTCTGTCTCTGTCTCTGTCTCTGTCTCTGTCTCTGTCTCTGTCTCTGTCTCTGTCTCTGTCTCT
>JANVCJ010083952.1:0-41542 GCA_026413505.1 Epizoanthus ramosus | reverse complement strand
AAGGCAGGCCAAATAATAGACTATTGCAATAGTCAATTCTACCCATAATCAGAGCATGTACAATCGTCTCTGTAGCCTCTTTCGTTAAAAATTTGCGAATTTGCCTAATGTTGTACAAATAAAAATAAGATGCTTTGCAGGTCTTGTTGATATGGGTGACCATATAAGCTGTATTTTGTAATGATTTCGTTTCCACGAGAGAAAGATTTTTTGGGTATTTGATGTTCATTGTATAAAAAGCTTTAATAAATAATAGTTGCTGCATATTTAGATTTGCTGGTATTGCCGCCGCCGATCTGCAGAATGCCATAGATATATCCAGGAGTTTGAAGGCGTTAAGGCACTAAAAGAAAGGAGGGCAGATTTGGCCGATGTTGTTTAAAAATATCGTAAAATTTTCGTTATCAGCTGAGCAATAGAACAGCGGTACCTAGGGCTCCCTATCGTGAACATAATGAATATTTGAAGTATTCAGAGTTCATAATCTCCTTTAGCTGGCAGTGGTATGTTTTATTCGAAATGGAGTCATCTGTAGAGTTTTAGCGTATGAGAATGAAAATCCAAATGTATTTTCGGGAGAATATTTTCCTCGAGGTCTTGACTATTCAGACCGAGCGGAGCGAGCCGTCTAGGCGTGTGAGAAAGACCGAGGGCAAAATTTGCAAATCATATTATATAATTCTGAACATTATTATTTAAATACAAATACAAATACAAATAAATGTGTATAATAATTTAGAACCAATATATCATTTCTGCTGAGCCATAATCCTTTTAAACGTGCATTCATCTCATTGTCCTAATTAAGGTGGTCAGTAACATCCCTTGCACGTCTCCACCCCTCTAAGGAAGCTTTGCTTCCCAAATTTCGCAAAAATCTCATAACTCAAAGAGATATTTCGTCCCTCGCTCTTGATTGACCAGACAGGAAGAGGTTATACACATTAGCTCCTTGCTATCTGCTCACCACCGAGCTAACCCTACACTGATATATACAATTATGAGTAATACGGCGGAAGCTCGTAACGCTGTTCCGGCGTTGTCTCGGACCGTAACAAGGCACGTCTTCTTGGATTTAGATGTTAGACATGAACCGAATGTGATGCATTGGTTGTCAAGTGGTTTGCGATTCGTACAGGGATAGGATAGAAACCCAGTGTCCGTGTAGATTCAATCAGATCGGTTCGCAGTATTTGCATGGGGAAGTATCCCAAAAAAGCCTCCTTCTTGTATGAAGAGGTAGAGGGACTTGTTTCAGAAAACAAGACTCAGCTCAGGAGTAGTTTTTATTTACTAGCAATTAGTAACTTAGGCGCGGCTGCGTCCACGTTTGTCGTAACAATCAGTTTCAAGTGGCAGCCACTTAATTTCTAAGTGGACACGTTCTTGGACATCTGCGTCTTTTTGTTCTATGTTATCATGGTCGTACCCAAAACGTGAACTTGGACTTAAATATAAGATAGCGTCTGTATGTACCCTGTTATCAGCTGCCAGCTGTCAATTCCTGATGATCAGTTACTGAAGTCCATCCAAACCCTCTCTAACATCTCAAGGAACAAATGTCTCTATGCACAACGACAAACGTTCATTTGAATGATCTTCACGGACGAGAGGATATGGTATCCCACTTAGTATAAATGAGACTGCCCTCGGGGAATAATTTATTACGCAGCAAGCTTATATATACATTCTCTCGGAAAGGAACTTTCACAATCTGTATCATTGTTTCTTGCGCTTATTAGGCCTGCTATAGTACGAAACTAAAGGTTTCGTTACCTCGTAAAACAAACGCTTGAAAAGTGTGTCTTCTACAGATAATATGTACTGGTTTTCCCATAACATTTTTGTTAGTGTATACTTAAATAAAATACTATTCAATGTGGTTTTTTAGCACCATGTAATGAATTAACAAATAGTACTCAAATCAAACATAGATAGGTTAAAACCCCTATCCAGTAGGGAAACTAGCCAGAAGGCTATTTATTTATAAATACTGAAAACCTTCTTCGGTTCATCGCTGTGTTGGAAATTAGCGATCAGAATAACTGCCACTAGTTATCCTCCATATTTTTCAAATATTATTTCAATCACCTCAATTGATTGCTACAAATGGTCAAGTAATCAACATATTGATTCGACAATGTACGAGCAATAACTACGAAAGAATAGAAATTATGTTTCGTGAAGATGGAATAATTTACATTATTATAACAGCTTTTATCAAGATTTTAACGAAGTGAACATTGCGCTTCTCTTAGACTTTTAGACATCTAATTAACAGAGATCATAAACGGCATTTCAAATACATAGTTATACAACACCAGTGATAAATAGAACGAAGTTTAAATAAATTCCACCGTTTCATATTTATTTCGGTATGATACAGCAACTGCTCTTCACTTCTTACAAAAATGAACATAACTTGAACAATGCAACTTCCATTCGAATGATGCGTTTGAGCTTAACATTATTCATTTATGCTGTTCAAGAATCCTTTCAAACGTGCATTTTCTTCTCTCAGGGACAATAGTTCTTCTTGTATGGCGAAGTTTTCTTTCATCAAAAGTGCAGCTCCACGCTCGATCATCAGTTCTCTCTCTCGTTTTGCGGCACGCGATCTCCTAGCGGCCAAATTGTTCTTTTGTCTTCTATCCAAGTATTTCTTGTCTTTCACCTGGGATTTATTGTTTCGTTTTGTTGTCAGACTATTGTTCACATGTGTAATACTATCATGAATGTCTTTGCTGTGTCTGTTGCAGTGCCGTTTGTCTTGGCAATCACTATTCGTCTTCATCAAGAGTAAGTCACAGTTGTCATTTAGTTCGCTAGGTGATGAATGAACAGTCATTTGTGAAAAGCATGTCCCATCCTGAGTAACTGAAAAACTGTCTCTAAAATGTTCTGTAAATAGAGGATCATTTTCAAGTGCTGCTAGAACGTCTTCCATTTCTACAGGCGATGACAGCGGTGGCGGTAGCATGGGAAGAGCTGGTGGACAGTGAGGGAAACCTGGAGCCACACTCGGTTGGATTGACATTGCGTCAACTGTTGAGAAGCAGGGAGGATGCTCCGGTCTTGTAGGAACGTTTTGTGTTGTTGGAGCCAAACTGCTGAGCTCGCCGAAACCGTGGTATGGCCAAACAGTGATCCCGCAATAGTCGCCAGGAGGACAGTTACTTGGGCAGTGTATTTCAGATGAAGCTCGGGTAATCTTGGCTTTAGCTGTGTTTGGAACATTGTCAACTCTGATGCCTTCCTGGATTATACTACAGACTGGCACTTCGGCAAAGTTTCTTGCTTGTGTAACACACGTGCTCATGCCTGTGCTAGTAGCTGTAGCAGACGCCATTTAGATTAGAAACCTTGAATTTTTTCCAAAATATACGTTCCTGGTGTTTCGAATTTGAGAGCAATTTTCTATTGCTAGGAATTTTTCAAACACAATAAGTTTTGTAGTATATAACTCAGTTATGGTAGAATTGTTCCTTGTGTTTCCTGCATCTGATTTATAAGTACAATAGTGATGTCATATATGACGAAATTATGTTTTATTTTTGGTTCCGCTTGGGCGTAAAACGAACTTGTTTTCCACAGAATATGTTTCGATATTGTACGTTTTCCATACGTCTTTGGTATTATTAAACAAAAATACCAATGACCTTGAAGTGCTCTGACAGAATGTTTCAAAGAGTAATACAATATTTTAAGGTGTCGTTTATGTGATATAAGTTCGTCATAAACACTGTCATAACATTATTTGTGGACTAACAACTTCAATTTACTTTGTTAGGTTCCAATACTTAGGATTTGTTCAAATTTAGTGATTATTTTGCAAAATGCACCATTGAGACACTTGAGTGTCTATTGGTAAAATCTAGTTGCATTCTGTAACTGATAATTATATGATTTCTTAACTGAATGAATTATTGATCTGTACTCGGTCTGAACTCACACAAAAAACGACCCCATTAGCCACTTTATTTAAAAAAAACATTTTTAGATGTGATTAATGTTTAGTAAATAAACAGAACTGAGACACCGGTCGATCAAATATTTGTTGCAGTGTTCTCATATTCTGTTTGTTATTACGTTACCTGGTAACTCTTCCCTTCCAACGCAGTTCGCCATGTTTACTTTCTACACCCACGATGGTCGACCCACGCACATTTAAACTATATAAGGAATATAAAGTAGCAGTTAAACACTGCACAGACGTACACCAATATATTATGGCGGGTAACTCGCTCAGTTCCGCTCCATGAACTGGATACCTACTTTACCAAAGCTAAGTTTTATTCAAGTGTTAAGTATGTAAATTCTTAAATATTTTATAGATCTTTTGGACTTTTGGTCTTAACATTGTTATTAAGTGATATGAACAAAACGTTTGCAAGCGTAAATGTGTCAATTAAACAACAGCAAGGAAATAACGCAAACGTTATTGAGATAATTTATAATTCAAAGTAAGTAAACAACTTACTGAAGCAAGTAAGGTTAGTACAGTTGGGTTTACCAAGTGAACAGGGCGGAGCAAAGTGATTGATATCTGTACATAAATGGGGCTGGGTGGATAGAATATGGATGCGAAGATTATAACCGTGGAATGACGTGTATCTCTTACGATTCTACTCACTCTGTGCATTAATTAGCATCATATTTTGTAGCATCATATTTTGAGTAGCATCATATTTTGTAAAGAAGTCGTACTGTGGAAACGTAATTAACCGTAGGGTTACCGAATGAACAAAAATAAACGAAACGATTTTAATTGTCGCGGTTGTATACTGGGCAGACAATATGTTCTTCTGATTTGTAGATCTCCTTGGTGGATTATCCGTTGGTTCAGTGCAGAGGAAGAGTGATTCAGTCATTTTCAGCATAAAAAGGGTATCCAGGACCACAATGCCTTGTATAATTCACTTGTAAAATATCTATGGAATCAACATTGAAATTGATTGGAACTCATTGCCTGATAACATAATAATAATAATAATAATAATAATAATAATAATAATCAATGAACATCTAGTCTGTACCCATGCACTGCACTTGCACTATATATCTATATTCAGTTATCCATATATTGTAACATGCGTGAGCTCATAAGATGAGCATTTTTGCTCTTGAGCAAACGCCACAACAAATATGTTTTAAAAAAATAAAACAATAATAATAATAATAATAATAGTAATAATAATGATAATAATAACAAAAAAAAAATAGTAACAGTTATTATAATTTAAATAATAACAATTATATTATTTGTACACGGTGGTTGAAACTGCTGACAAGGCCGTGTGTTGCATAAACCCGGGGGAGTTTCTACCGAAACTTTCAAATAGAATGCAATGCAAACGATAATAATTACAACAGAATTTAAAGTGGAGAAGAATATAAATGATCGTCACTTTTCTGACAGTATGGTAAAAATAGGATGTTATCTAGTTGTTTTTGCCAATTTCTTAAACGAGTTAAAAGGAGTTCCAGCTGTCATTCAAGCTGTTCCACGACGTTGATACCAGGAACTGAATGGTTTTCGGAGTACATGTATACTATTGTATAACGACTTCATTATTTCCTCTTATTGAATAGTTACTCTCCCTTTGCTTTAGGAGTTTGTTTGGATTACCCTCTGACAAAATGTCTTGGAAGGAAGCGAGTTCGTATTCAGTATAATTCCAAGACTGTTTATGTTCTTGGGAGAGGATGCACATGGTATCAATGACAGGGGCGAGTACTGAATTACTAACTCAACACTAATTTAGTATAGTTATCAAACACAAAACGATTCGTTTGAATTACACCATGGCCTTTGTTATTTTTTCCACTGCAGAGTGAATGAATGACTTCAGTCAGGCTGCATCTTGGCTCGACCAATGTATCACTATCATTAAACAGCCTAGAATGAGTTAGTGTCTACTGCCGATGATTGTTCAGTTCTTCAGTGTTTTCTCTCACAAATGCAATAAACTGAAACTGAGAGAAAACAGTTAACTAGCAAATATTTTTATTGTTTTTTCGCTCTTGCAGCGTTAACCTTCACGATAAAACACAAACATAAGTATCTTTCATTTGATAAGTTGGGAAGCCACGCGTTCGAACCAGTCACTGTTGAACCATATCATAATGGCACCATAATGGCACCATAATGGCCCCATAATGTAACCGCTCATAGCACTAATAACATATAATTACTTTGTTCACTGAAGCTCTGATCTACAGTGTTAAGATTGGGTAACAGAGTTGTAAAATTTAAATTATATGTCATCATCACCTCTGACATGCTAGGTACAGAGAAGGACAATTGCAAATCTGATGTTGAGAACAGAAACTTTAAGATTCTACACATTTATAGCTTGCTTACTTTATTAGAATTCTATTGCGCGAACATCAATGAAGCATTTTCGAATGCGCATAACAATAATTAAGAATTGAAAATGAAAAACTGGATAAATACATATAGTTTAAAAATCTGGTTAATATCTGCTACTAAAAAAAATCGAATACTGAAAAATCGAGTTAAATAAAACAACAAAAAACAGTCATCCCCTTCAAGTTAGTTACCTACATTCCCACCACCCCCTTCACCCTATCCTATTATAATATAGAAATGTATAAGGTAAAAGCTTTCCTAAATAAATATGTCTTCACCAGTCTCTTAAAAATGTCAACGCTAGCGCTTCGGCGTATTTGCTTTGGCAATTCATTCCACAATTTGGGGGCAGCGTATGTAAACGCTTTGTCTCCAAGAGTTGCGTATGATCTTACAGGTGGCGGTGTTAGTAGCACAGAATGGTTTGATCGCAAGTTCTACTTTCTGCAGCGAATTCGCAACGATTTGTCTATGTAATAATCAATATATAATTCTGAATTATTTTGTAGACTATTAATGCATGGTATTCATCAGTCTAATATGCTGTATATTTCAGTTGCGGTCATTTTAATCCTAGGCAAGACTAGCTTTCAACTCTTTTAGATTTTAAAGTTATCGATATTGGAATAGTTTTGGGTGCACCAGAAGTAGATCCGTTGATCTTTAATAGCAGTAAGAACATGGCCTCCATACCTACTGAATTAAGATGCATTATATAAATATGGTATAGAAAATATTTTCCAAAAAGAAGTTTAAATGGAACTATAAAATACAACATTCTGTCAACGAACAGCTACAAACGCGGATTATAATTAAATTTCACATTTATTTCAACACATACCCGTATGAATATACAAATCATAATAAATACAATCGGTTGAATGATATATATTAGGAATTTTTGCTAAAAGTTTCTGCTTTGCAAGAATAATGCAAGATGTCCATTCTCCTCCCTCAAGGATAAAAGTTCTGCTCGAAGGGCAATATTTTCTTCCCTTAGCTGTGCAGCTTTATACTCGATGGTCAAGTCTCTGATTCGTTTGGCAGCTCGCGATCTCTTAGCGGCCAGATTATTCTTTTTCCTCCTATCCCAGTATTTCTTGTCTTTAACTTTTAATTTTTTGTCCTTTCCATTGCTACCTTCATCAACCATTGTCAAGCTTTTAGTATCGGTATGAGTTGAGCTAAGCCGGTCATTGCAATAAGGATTTACTGAACTTCTCTCACAAGAACAAACACCATTCGTGTCCTCCTGTAGTAACTCACAGTCTTTATTTATTAACTTGCTGATGGAAGGCGAACTTGTCACTTGAGGAGCATATGCGCCATTCTGAGTATCTGGATGAGACTGTAAACTGTCGTTGGAATTTTCTGTAAAGAGAGAATCATTCTCAAGTGCTGCTAAAACGTCTTCCATCTCCACGGGTGGTGACAGCGGTAGTGGAAGGACGGGAAAAGCTGGCGGACATTGGGGGAAATTTGCATCCCCATCATTCGCCAGTACGATTGGTACTGCGTCAACTGTGGAACTGCAGGCAGCATACGTCGGTCCAATCTGAACATTTTCTGTTGTGGAAATCGCAGTGTCAGGCTGTGAACAGGCCTGGTACGGACTCAGAGACAGTCCATAGTTGCCCCCGAAATTGCTGTTACTTGGAAACTGCATTCCAAACGAATCCAGTGTACTCTTGAATGTGGATGTGGATAAAACACTGTTATCTCCCAAAACGTCAAGAATACAATCGACTGATACCTCATTCGTTCTTTGGCACAGATTCGTATTTTCATTGTCATGATGCGGCGTCATTTGGCTATTTTAAAGGTTCTTTTGCCTGAAACTGAATGCACCTGAAAGCAAATTTTCCTTGACTAACTTGATACGCCGTTTTATACTAAGGAACTTTTCCTTCCGATCCATGTTTTATACTCAATTTACTGAAGTGAAAATTTACATATTGTCTGGATATTGACCTGTGTCGAGTGGTACTTGCAGTAGTAAATCAACTCTTCCTTTTATGGACAAAACTGACGTCATATGTTCGAAACAGCAAGAGGTGACAATCTATTTTTGGTTTCCATATACGCAAGACATAATGATAGATCATTTTACATCGTTTAGTTGAAAGTGCGAATTCTTAAAATCACTATGTGTAGTTATTATTAGAACATAGTGTAATGTTTTGTTTTAGAGTGTCCAGGCTTTAATTCTAATCAAGACATCCCTCCAAATCCAATGTGGATTGGCTTTGCCTCGTCGTGTATTATTATATTTTCCCGATACAAGCTTGTTGATGTATGTCAAATACTCCAGTCTCAACTGAGAATAATAATTATTTCTTTTCTTGATTCTGAGAAAAAAGAAAGACGGTACATCGTCCTTTCCGGCAAATAATAGATTTATAGAATAATTGTTACTTTTTGTGGGCCATTCCCTGCATTCGCATTTCGTCATTTATGTATTCCCTGCCCACCTTCGTCGCAACTTGTGTAAAATATATCCCTGGCGTGAAAACATCATATTGGCAGTTAACTTTAAATGCTATGTTTACCTACAACTCACTGAATATTTCTATAAAGTTTCAAGCAAAACGTAATGAGAGATAAAAAATATTGAACATTGTAAACAGCCAATTCCATGTTCGAACATGCTGTTTATAAAGAAGGCAAACTGTCACGATTTCAAAACCTTTAAACTCTTTGCGTTAGAAAACTTAAAATCTTTGAGTATATTATGTAAGTGCTATTTTAATAATAATAATAATAATAATAATAATAATAGTTATATAAGTACTGAATATATGTAGTGAATGTAGATCGACTGAGCGAAGAATGTAATGTGGATTATTCAGTAATGATCATGAGTATTAAGTTGGGCCCTCAATTCTCTCGAGTATGACTTGAGAATCTCTTCAATGCAAATTATTTAGCCAACCGTTGAAAAACAGTGACATCAATAACAGCTTGGTTACGGAGTTGACAAGTACAACTTCAACAGCAGACCAATTTAGTCGGAATC
The DNA here is from genome assembly GCA_026413505.1 of Epizoanthus ramosus. Lineage (NCBI taxonomy): Eukaryota > Metazoa > Cnidaria > Anthozoa > Zoantharia > Epizoanthidae > Epizoanthus > Epizoanthus ramosus. The sequence continues at coordinate 32,153 of JANVCJ010083952.1, read as the reverse complement.
TGCTGATATATAATCCATCCTTATTTACTGGCGATGAATTTACCTAATTTGTCGGTCAGAACTGGAGGTCTTCTCTCCATCTATATTCCTTCCTTCCCTGATGAAATCAATCGTTAAGAACAACGTTCCTGTCCAAAGCACGCCCTAATAATCGTCAGTACGGATATTCCTTGAGAGCAAATATTTCAATGACCTTCAATGTATATATATGAGGCAAGTCTTCCATTTGTTGTTAGCAATTAGAAATTAATAATTTTATTGCCAACTTCAACAGCGTGAGCTAACTGACACTGTGCAATGTACGTTAATCACTATAACAAATTGTAGTTCAATAAACGTGAACTTGGGATATAATAAAAGTTTTTTCCCCATAGCATAAACGGCGCAAAAAGCACACACATTCTGATTTTCCGATGCTAACAAAACTGCTAAATATCCCAATAAGATTCTTTACATATATTGAAATTGCAGTCGAGAATGGTGATTTTGAAAACGTTATGGTAGTTTTTGTACCCGAAACGTATTGCTTTTATTAATATCAATAGTTAAAGGGTCTATGTCACCGCAATTTGTAGGGATAAGCCTTTACAGTCATGAAACGCGAGTTGTAAGCTCAACAGGACGGTTAAAGGGGCTATGTCACGGCTATTTGTAGCGATAAGCCTTTACAGTCATGAAACAAGAGTTGTAAGCTCAACAGGACAAAACTAAACGAAAGAATGATTGTATATCAGTTGAGTTGTGTGAAGACACGAGGTGTCCAAATACAAGAAGCGCAATTTTGACAGCGCATAGGTTAAACTTAACTTATTAAATGTCCAGTCTGGACCGTAATTAAATTAGGAGTTTCTGGTCCTTTTTGATCTTTCCAATTTCTATTCATCCATGTTCCTAAATGGCTCGTCGTCATCTCGTGTGTAGTTTTAGAGTAATCTGTTATCGTCAGATTTCCTGTGATTTGTTGAGGATTTTGTGCATCGCCAAAATCTCTTGAATAACCGTGACATAGCACCTTTAACGTCGCTCTAAGACACAATTTTCTTTCAAGGATCTTCCAAACGTGATCCGGAATTTAGAGTCAATAGAGTGCACTCATACATGCAATTATGACGTGTGAGCAACAGAACCTTGTGGCATCTATATCAAATATCACGAAAATTATTATACTGGAGGACGAATACACATTGTACAGGAATGTATATAATGCTGATCTCGTAGTTTATACATCGTTAAAGTTACTTCTACTGAATATTATTGCGTTGTGAACATACAAACAAAAATTCAGATTTTTAAAAACACATCTCAAAATGCACTAGATCGTAAACTGAACACACTACTCACTTTAGACAGATTTGTATATTTGTGTAGCCAAAATATTTTGTATGAAACTGAGAAAAACAAAATATATTGGAACTGTTCAGTGTATCAACATATAAGGAACGAAACTGACCAGACCTAAATTTTAATCCGTAACATAAGAATTTAATGAGTCACCAAGTTATCGTGAATGACGGATAATGTCTAGCAACTAACGTAAGACGCGCCTGGCTGAGCAGAAATATTGCTTCTTAACAGATTGCAAAGAACATCCGTATGACGCTTTTCACGCTTTGGGAAGGAAGAGTAGTCTCTTGAAACGACGATTCCTTCAAGGAAGGAAGACATACGGATCAAAAGAAGACGTCCAATCGCGACTGACAAATTAGGTATATACCAAGACATCCCAAAGTAAAACTATATAATATCGACATATTCCGGGTTGCTCCCACAGTTGGGGCCATGGAGACCATCTCTTAATATTTGAGCATTCCGTAACAACCTGTTAGGGACGTCATTATACAGATTTGTTGCAGATAGCTAGATAGCATAGATAGCGCAGGCAGATAGACAGGAAGGGCATAAGTTTATCAGTCCTTACTGTCACGTGTTTACTCTCAGAAAGTAAAGTTATCATTATTATTATTTTATTATTATTTTATTATTATTTTATTACTATTAATTATTAGGATTATTGTTATTATCATTATTATTATTATTAATATTACAAGTGAAATTTCCGATAATAAAAAATTACGGTAAAGCTGTCTTCATAAATCATTGTTTCTTTAGTCAAAATTAATTTCCATATATTAAGAAAATAGTAACTGTAATTTCGAGCCAACGGCTATTGCAACCGATTTAAAATATAGCAGTACACGAGTATTAGATTTGTAGCGAGTTGTGTATTGTTCCATAATGTGTGACGTGGCTCAGGTCATTTATTTGCGGAAATGTACATCGGTCGTTGAATGGTCCAATAGGAATCTGCCTGCGGCAACCACTTAGGAATTCCCTGTCAGTCTTTAGACTGATTTTTAAAATTACTATTTCTGGCAACAATTGACCATTGTAAAAAGCGATGGCGGCTGTACATTTAACCACAATACCTTGTGAACCTAACACAACGAATAGGCACATAGAAAGCCATATAATTTTGCGAAATTCATCCCTGTACGAAAAACATTGTTAATGCTAGGTTTGAAGTTGTTAGGACCTTTCAGTGCATTTTTATTAGTGTTTCGAGAGTTTTCGTGCGCTAAGAATTATGGGTAAATGTACCAGTCGCCATCTTTTTTATTATGGTCAATTCTCTCAAATGGTTGTATTTATAGTACAAATAGTTTAATATTTGTTGATCAATACTTCAGCGTAATGTAAAATGTTTAATCCCAGTTGATTTACATTTAATACCTTGACTCTTTCACGAACGAAATACTGCCTTGAGTAGTTGAGAACGAAATACTGCCTTCCAGACTGTGTACCATATGATGTTCAACTAACCCACTAAAATGTGCACATACAACAAAATGGGATATATTTTGCTGACAGCACAACATATTGTAACTAAGCAAGATTTGAATCACAATCAAAAACCATTGCTCTACCCGTTAACTGCACATAAAACCTATCTTTTAGAAAACTGCTTGCTTTGAATCTGATTATTATTATGTTTTTATCTAACTAAAACAATAATTGTCGTGCCTTTCACCTTTCTTTCTTTGGACCGTCTTAACTGTAATAAACAAATAATTCTAAATAAATAATTTTATATTCTTATTATAGAAACTTGACTTTTAAAATTTTTAAAAAACCCTAACCCTACGAATCTCTTTCCAGTTTTAATCTTCTACTCAATTCCGTTCCAGTTGCACTAGATATGCAATTCTCAAGCATTACTTACATATTTATGTTTTCACCATAGTTTTTATTTTCGTATTTACTTTAAATAACAAGTTTCAACAAAAGCGGGCAAGAAATGTAAGTGACATGCATGGAGATCTGGCGCATTGGTAAAATGTTAACAACTCTATACGTGTCAACTGACAGCCACGATTGTATCTCTTCCGATTTTCGACAGAATTATGAAAAAAGATAGTTACTCTTTTATACTCTTTTATTTTATTTTAGCACGTATCAATGAGGAGGTCCGTTAAATAGTAAGCATGAACATGAAATGTAACAAAAAATACAGGGTTATTCTTCTCAAACTAAAATATTTACATTTCTCAGTTGTAAAAATAGAATACTTGAATGCAGCCTACTTCGCAAGCGATGCACAACAGTGATTGTGACTCGCTAGTTGTAGCTATATTATATATCTTAAACATAAAACAAACAGCTGTTTGGGTTTGCTGTCTTCTACTTTCTGTCGTTCAGTATGAGAGATCACAGGTGACCATCAGCTGTGATATCCTTCATGTATCTGAGAATTCAGAAGTGATTTTTCGTCAATAAGCCGCTTGTGAGTTTGGCTTTCAAAAACACAAACTGAGGATAACAAATAAATTGATGGAGACACCTTGAATACTTCTATAATATTTAGCTTTGTGCACAACGAAGGAAGGTACGCAATGAACTGCCAGTTTCACTTGGTAACAGTAATTATTAAGTTCCTTCGATTGAAAAGAAAACATTGCACAGTGTTCTAAGAATAGCTCTGAATAGTGCTTATAACAAGTGATACAATAAAAAATATACCAGAAATGATGTTAAATCAACACTTGTGAAAAAAGGCTTTTTGCGTATATGAGAGTCAAATATAGAATACCGGCTCTTAGTATGACATAAATTACGTCAGCGTTGTCCATAAAAGGAAGAGTTGGCATAAGGCGAAGCAACACTCGACACAGGGCAATATCCAGGTAAAACTTTGCTTTCGGCTGCTTCAGTAAATACAGCATAAAATACGCAGAGGAACCAAACGTTTGCTGTTATGAGTACTTCCATTTAGTTTTCTAACCCAATATGCTCCCAAGTGCAGTCAGTTCCTGGCTAAAGGTTCTTCCCGAAATGACGCCGCATGATAACACTGAAAGCACGAATCTGTGCCCAAGAGCTAATGAAATATCAGTCAGTAGTATTTCGGACATTTTAGGCGATAACAATGTTTTATCCACATGCACAATTGAGAATTCACTGGATTCGTTTGGGATACGGATTCCAAGTAACAGAGCCGTCAGGGGAAACTATCGGATGTCTGTCAGTCCGTATAAAACCGGTTCATATGTGACTTCAATAACAGACAGTTATGAGGTCTACCCGGGGCATACTACTACCGTCTGCTCCAAGGTTGATGATGTGTCAATCCACACGAGTACAAATCGACTTTTCGCTCAGTGTTCGCCATCTTTTCCTGATCTACCGCCACCCCTGTCACCGCCCGTGGAAATGGAAGATGTTCTACCAGCACTCAAGAATGATCCTCTATTTACAGAAAATTTGAACGATTGTTGGCAAGCTGGTTGGCAAGATGGTTCTTCTGCCATCAACAAAGTAAATCACAAAGACTGCGAGCCACTAGTGGGAGAAATGGGGAGAGCGTGCCGGTGCGAGGGACAACAGATAAATCCTTGCAAAGTTGGACGTAGAGTCACACATATGGATAACGGTCAGATGACGTTTGATGAAGATAGCAACGAAACGACCAATATATGCAAAGTAAAAAATAAGAAGTACTGGGAGCGGAGGAAAAAGAACAATCTGGCTGCGAAGAGATCACGAGCTGCCAAACGGATCAGAAACCTGATGATCGAGCATAAAGCTGCACAGCTAAGAGAAGAAAATATCGCCTTGCGAGCAGAACTTTTATCCTTGAGGGAGGAGAATGAACATCTAAAAGTGTCCTTGAAAAGCAGAAACGTTTAGCGTTAATTTCTAATACGACGTTCAAAACGTATTTCTAGCCCGTTAACAGGAAAGCCGGGTCTCATCTACACGACTTTAATGCAGCATATCCATAAAAATACATGGCTCTTCATCTGCATAAACTATCTAAGGAGTAATGGTCTAAAAAATCTTAATTGCTTAAAATATAAATGAGATATTGGAAAGCCGAATAATTACAATAAGAAAATCACAATAAGATTAGTCGCTGCAATCAGTGAATAAAAACAAGAGTCCTGCTTGGTGATATGCATAGTAGCATTTTTACAGAAAGGGCTATAGTTCTGTAAAGCCCTGACATCATGCAGCCGGTAGTTTATTAAACGTGATGGCAGCCGAATGTTTAAAGTGCACGTTACTTTGGGAACTTTCAATAAAATTCAATAAACCAAGAGACAGGTACTATGTGCACTTCTTGTCGATTACTCCAAGCTACAAGATTTGGCCTTGGTAAGGTTCTGTTAGTGCGACATGCAGAAATAGAGCGTATTTGGCGAGGCTGGCTCGTTCAATGTGACTGAGGTCTCAGAGTGCGAAATTATAGCACGAAGGCAGAGAAATATGATACGGCGCTTGTTAGGGTGTTAATTGTGCTAGAAACGACACTCTAGATATCCAAATATTGTCTAGTCCATGAGGCCCCTTTCTTGTTAATGTTCTAGATTTGTATATGACAAATTTCGAATATTCTATATCATATTAACATGTTTATTAATATATCAATCAAAACGTATTTATTTATGAATTTTTAATATATTATATCATATTCCTATATGTCTAACATATCAATCGAAAACTATTTAAATGTTTATAATAAAAATTATAATTTCGTCAAATGTGATTGGTTTATTAACCACTCTATTATTCAATAATTGGACAGCTGTTATCGGACACTTGAATGAACCAATCATAAACAGAGTTATTGGCTGACTGTCCAATCATGAGACAGATAATATTCACTATGACAACAACAACTTAATACTCAGAAACTGTGACCAAGATAAAATAGAAAACATTTGCTCATACAGAAACAATTATTTCCATGACAGAGATTTGAACTCAATATTTTCCTTTTTCGGAAATTGTAATTTTTATGATAAATTGGTAATATGTCTTCGTGTCGTCCAGTTCTGTGCGCGCTTGTCCAATTTTGTTATCACTCGTATATGATTACAGACAGAATTGGACTCAACTCAGTCCTATTACCATTATTAATCATACGAGTAGTGTAAATGATTGGTTAATTGCGATGCAATTAATCGTTAATTTTATCGCCGGCCTTACAATAAAAATTAATATTGTATCGTGTGTCGAGAGAGTCGAGCGAATTTGTGAATTTTTCATTTCTTCTCAATAAACACATAATTTAACATAATTCCGGCACAATAAAACAATTGTAGACGAAACTGTTTTATTACACCACTCGAAGAAAATTAAATAGTCGTAGCTGTTCATGCGTACAATTAATCTCTAATTGTTTTTTGAACAGAACGATTTCTAATACATTATATCATTCCCATGTTTCTGATATATCAATCAGAAAGTATTTGTATATGATTTTATATATATTATAATCATGTATTGAAATAGACATGAAAAGAAAGGCCATGGTTATTCTCGCTTGCTATATTTTATAGTCACATTTGGATTTGTTATAACTATATTTCTAAATTACAATTTAGTAGTTATTGAGCAGATCTTATACATTTTAAGATAACCCTGTAGATGTTTCTCAATTCGCTTATTCGCGCAATGATTTTATAATAAACACCATTAAAAAATGTTTAGCTTGTTATAGCGATGAAAGTGAAAGATGCTCCTCAAGCTAAGAACTTGGACAAATTCTGACTTGAATTGATTTCAATTAGACACTGCGGTGTTCAATTGCTGCCAGTTAATCAGATTTTTTCTGATTTCTTAGTTCAGAGCACGGGCTTACGGACGAGTTGGTTACGAGTTAGCGTATCATCATGATATATAGAAAATTATCCAAATCTTTGCTATCTTTGTATTTTCCACGTATATAACCACTTTCTCTGTCTATTTTCATCTGGATTTTTGACCGATTCGCCGGCCACCATATTTGTTTTAACTTTTTCAAAACGAGGCTACCAAAACTACATTGCCTTTACGTCATCCCAAAAATAAAACTAGTGAGAGAAAAACCAGAGGGTAGGAACAAATTGGGCGTTGTCTCAGTGGTGGCCAATCAGATAGGCCAATTTTATACCACGTGGCATTTTCTTGTGGCTCAACTACGTGCAGGGGTGAAACGTTAGTTCAAGTATTTGGCGGACAATTTACAGGTAAGACAGAGTGTTGTTTTGCAGAGAAAGAACATTGTCGAGAATTCGCCGTTAAACCACAGTCATGCACTTCTGTCGACAATGCAACTCAGCTTTTTCCGGACACATTTAAATAAACCTTTCTTTTCAGAATGCAGCAGTCGCAGTATTGCCGAAATAGTAAACCGGCCGAGCGCTTGTTGATTTTGACTCGTCGTACCAAAACAAGTAAACCGATCTTTTAAGAGCGCTATCTACTCGCATCGTACCCAATAAACCATTCTTTTCAGAACGCAGCTGTCACAGTATTATCGAAATGATTAAACCAACCGTTCTTTTAATATGTTTCAAGAGTGCTGCCTACTCGTAATATAAAGTAGAGCGCTGTAATTGAGTTGTAGATTAGCGTTCTGAAAATAAAGGTTTGAGTATGGTAACACGATCGGCGATCAAATCAAGTGACCCGGCTGTCCTACTGTTTTCGAATAGACCAGTTTCGTATTCGCAATTGCCGCTGATTTCAAAGACTACAGGCTCATTTATACAGTGGTACCTCGATTTGGCGTGAAATATTCATAAATACCAACGGAGATACGAACTATTTACAATTCTGTGTATTGTTGGAAGAATATAAGATATCTAATCGAGGCTAACACTGTAAAAACGAGTCTGTAGTCATTGTAATCAGCGGCAGTTGCGAATACGAAACTAATTACGAAACGAAAATAAGTAGTTGCCATTATTCATGTGTAGTGTAGTGTTAAATTGACTTGTGTCATGTTTAATGTTTAGAGTGCATTTCCCTTGAACCTGCCTGTAATTTAGTTATAGCTACAATGGGCCTGAATAAACCATTATTATTATTATGAATCTGGACTATTTTAGCTTAACCATTTTTGAATGAGGTTCAAAACAAAATATTTGAGAAGCCAAGATATTTTCCTTATTGGAGGTATAAAGCCAAGATGATTTCCTAATACGGCACAAGTCTGCACACGCTCGATTCACCAAACCGAAAGCCGTTCCTTGTTAATTATTTTTTCTTTGAGATGATGTAATTATAGTAAATCTGCCCGTACAACAGACGAATATGGGGGACTGGGACTTGCTCTAGTTCAATTGGAAAGAAATGGCAAGAAACCAAGAACACGGCTTATAGATGAGGTTTTTAAGGAAAATGGGACTTCTCCAACACAACACAATAAACAGCAAAGGTTTGGATAATTTTATTGTAACATTGAGTGCTCTATATATTATAATAACGCGCCAACTCGTTACCAAGTTGTCCCAAAGCCCATGGTTTGAGGAGCATTTTTCACGTTCGTGTTACATTTTGTTTGAATTTATTCTTCTGCTGTTGAACAGCGTCCAACTTCTACATAAGCAAGTTGTCCGCTTTCAAGCCAACATGGCTTATCAGAACCGGCGCTTAACTCTGGATTCTCTAGCATGAAGCGACTGAGAGTATTACTACCCCCCCCCAGTTGGGATGCTAGTCCTTCGCAGGGTTACCCCCAGGATTTGAACAATAAACAAAATATTACATGGCGCTGGAAGATCCGAATATTATCTTCTCTTGTTAAAAATATCATCATTCGTTCGCTTCTCTCACTCCTGAGAATATCATCAACACTCGAAGATAAAAATCGTATCTCCGCGCGGCCATGTAATATCCTCTATATGTTTTCGTTCATTTGGCAATCAAAGTGTTAAAGGCGTTTCTACTGAGTGATGTCACTGCATCTCGAGAGCTAGTCAGTTCAAGTGCTCTAAAGAGGCTGAGTAGAATCGTAACAGAGATACACGTCACTTCACGCTTATGATCCCCACTTCTGTAATATATTATATGTTTCATTCTATCCATCCCGCTCCATTTATATATATGCACTGGTGAATCTTTTTGCTCGGCCTAGTTCACTTTCAGTAACATGTTAACTGACATTGAATTATAAATTGCATGGTGTACGTAAATTCTTTCTATGCTGTAAATGATTGCTTTAGACAATTTAAAACATGTTTAGACTATATACGAGAAAACAAAAACGGTTGTTTTCTTCATTCCACATAGCTCTAGTAAAAATGATTTTCAATTCCTAGAGCGAAACTTCGTAAAAATCGTCATTATATATTGGTGTACGACTGTGCTGTTTTTGCTGCTATTTTATATTCCTTATTGAGCTTAAATGACAATGGATCGACGAACGTGGGTGTAGATTGTAAATAAGGCGAACTGCAGGGGAAAGGAAGAGTTGACAGGTAACTTAATAACAAACAGAATATATGTCTAAAACGATGACAACACCACAACAATATTTGATCGACCGGTGCGTTTAAGTTGTCTGTTTATTCACTAAATACTATAGGAAAATTCAATGCCTGAAATTTAACGTGGAATTCCCGAGTCAGGTATTGAATTTTCTTTGAATCATATAGTCATTTATATATTGGTTTAAAAGCACGGAGTCTTGTCCAATTTGTAAACAAATCTTCGGCTCGTGCAGCTGGGGAATTCAGGTCATGCAATTTCACGTTAAATTTGCACTGTCGTTACGTATATAACATCACCATTGTTTTTATAAATCAACATCACGCGACACAGGAACAAATTCAACACATAGTTTCAAAAATACTACAACGCCTTCTGAAAAGCAGATGATCATTTGATGTGGCGAGTTTTCTGTTAAGAAATATACAAAATAAAAGGTTTCTTGAAATAGCCTCTGGAACAAATAGTAAAAAAACCAGATGTGTGGATTGCACAAGTAGCAAACTCTGCTGAAACTCCACTCTGTAGTATGATCCAGAAAGATATCGGAGTTGATAGATTTTTTAAGTACAGCTCCAATCAAGAATACCCGATATTCGTCTGAAATACGCTGCCCGACTAACTATCCCCCTTTTGGCAACTGTGGAATCACTGTTTGCCCATACCACCTCGGCTTCTAGCTCAGCAGTTTGGCTCCAACAACACAAAACGTTCCTACAAGACCGGAGCATACTCCCTGCTTCTCAACAGTTGACGCAATGTCAATCCAACCGAGTGTGGCTTCATTTTTTTCCTCTCTGTCCACCAGCTCTTCCCATACTACCACCTGCACTATCACCGCCCGTAGAAATGGAAGACGTTCTGGCTGCACTTGAAAATGATCCCCTTTTTGCAGGAGAAGTTAGCAGCATTTTAGCAGCTCCTCTCCTCAGTTGCTCAGGATGTCACATGTTTGTCACAAATGACTGATTATATATCGACTACCGAATTAAGTGACAACTGTGACCTATTCTTGGGTGAGATGACTACCGCTTGCCAGTACAAACAGCAGTCGTATAAACGTAGCAAAGATATGCATAGCGTCGGCCATATGGGCAACGGACAGACGACGAAACAGAGTAAAAAATCGAATGTTAAAGACACGAAATACTGGGATAGAAGAAAAAAGAACAATTTGGCCGCTAGGAGATAGCATGCCGCAAAACGAGAGAGGTAATACTGATGATAGAGCGTGGAGCTGCTCTTCTAAGAAAAGAAAACGTCGCTATAGGAATAGAAATTGTGTCCTTGAGAGACGAAAATGCTCGTTTGAAAGGATTCATGCACAACAGAAAGGGTTATGTTAGTTTCTGACGTGAATTTAAACTGTGTTTATGTTTAATTTGTTGTTCGGTTATGCCCATGTTTATAAAATATTAAGTGTAGTTGCCACGCTATATATTATGAAATAAATATGAAAAGGTAAAACTTCGTTCATTTTATTTCTTGCTATATTATAAAACTATATATTAGAACATCTTTGAAAAAATTATATCAATTTCTAAATAGAATGATCATAAATCTAAAGTGAACAAGCTCATTTAAAATGGCATGTGACCTAATGAGTACTTATCCAACTTGTTAATTCTTGTTACAATGTCTTTAAAGGCACCGATTAGAATTATTCGATATAATGGAAAGAGAATTTTGATTCTTTGACAGGTTTGCTTATAAAATGTCACAAAAAGAAACCTGTGTCATCAGATTCCTCGAACCGAACTGCGCTGGAGATCATATGAAGTATATATGTAACTGAAATTGAGGATGAACAGAATGTTCGAATAGTGCACAAGAAAGAAATGGTAGTTACTCTAATCGCTGATTCCAACACAGTAATGAAAAAAGGCTTGAAGTTATATTATTCTTTCATATATAAAATTGAAGGTACACGATTACCTCGATGATAAAAAATAAACTTCATATATACCTAAAAGAGATTGAGGAAGATTGTTCAGTTTTAACTGAACAATGTTTAACCATTTGTAACAGGTTTTTACATCTAAAACTGCTTTAAAAATTCTTAAAATTTGAAAATAGATTTTATTCACTTAGAAAGAAAGAAAGTGAAGGACGGTCAATTTGGTGACATTGCACATAGGCAGCTCCCAGTGTCTCACAGTCACTCTTGTTACCTTATGAGCCATTGTTCTAACATGCACGGTGAAATATAAATATACTAAATATACCCTTACCTAATTCCTTTAATAACCATGCAGTACATATTATCTGCATAAGACATACTTTTTCAAGTGTTGAACATGGCGCACGATTCGATATCATTTTGATCGTTATATATGTGTAGATATAAAGGGGCACGAAAAGGAATGAACGTGAACAGCACTGAATAAAATAGAGAACAAGCAGTGAATGTTCACTGCAGTTTACTGAATATTTTAATATTAAAGTATTCAAAGACTTTATGCCCCAAGGGTCACTTTCATAACTGAGTGAGATGCCACAAATTCGTATCCGTAATCGGACCATTCTAATGAAAGCTTGTGGTGCATGTTTAAGTGCTTCGAGAGGGTTTGGGTGGGGATAGCTTTCCACTCACAAATAGTTTTGATTTAAAAACAATTACAGTTAAAGTTGATAACGCTCCATTGAGCATCAACAGTGCGAACGCTCGTTTTAAACTTTAGTTCATATTTTGTATTCAAAAATACAAGTCAAAAATACACTTGTAAGAATAGTATTAGCATCAATTTTATATATCCCTATATGCTTGTCCAAGACCGGCGACAAACAAGTGTGCATGTAAATTTAAATAAAATGTGATCCCGTGATCTTCATTGCAGAATATTCATCAATCATAAGGAATCCTTAACCGCTTTAGACAACATTTATTAGAATTAAGAGCTGCTCAAGAATAACAATACTACTTCAGGATCACAGTACACCAACAACACAGATAGTGAAAATGTTCACGGTTTTGGTAAAAAGGTACTTACCCTTTACTAAATTATTAAATTTAACCTCACACTTTTCACAAAACAGGTTCACACTCCATGCAGGAAATGCGGAGGTTCACAATTGAGTGCATTAAATGACGCAGATAGCCAAGAACGTGGGCACTCAGAACTCAAATGGGTGCCACTTGAAAATTGTTACGACAAACATGACAACCATCGCTCGTCAGTTACTAATGAATTGTAAACAAAGCGTATCGTGTATTTAGATTTTTTGAAGCAAGCCGCTCTATCTCTTCATCCAGAATAACTGTTTGTCTAGGGTACTCCTCGAGCAAATACTGTCAACTGATTTCAGTAAAAACAATGAGCAATGGATTTCTATCACAATATTAACGTACGGAATACTCGGAGCACATGGTTTGGCCATCGAATAATCACATTCGGTGTATGTGTAACTCTTCTCGGCGGAGATGTGCATTGTTATTTTGAGACAACGGAACAGTTTTACAAATTTCCGTGTTGCTCGTATTAGGGGATTTTAGTGGCTTGCATCGCCATGGTTACCTCTTTCTATTTCATCAATCAACGATGAAGTATCGCTTTGGACTGCAATATGCTTCAATATCATTGTCCATTGAGATCAGTCTTAGGCCGGAAAAAACAAATTCAGGAAGGAAAACATATTCTAATCCGAGTTGATACGCACAACGGATTTAATTGGTGACATTACGTGCAAGAAAAATAAATATACGTTTTAAGATATTTTGAATAGCAAAAACGTTTCTAGGCCTTAAAATGACTGATTCTCATAGGATTTGTATTTGAATTTTGCAGTTGTATTTATCTAATAAGGAGGGCCACAAGGTTATCAGTTGACTCGTGTTATGCTTAATAAATAAAGTTTATATTATCTTATTATTATGTAATAATGAAATTCGGCATATTTATACCGATACAAGTGTAGCGCGGTGATCGTTCTGCAATTGATATGGATTGATAAGCTATTTTCTTTCATTTTTACTACTTGAAGATAACATTTGAATTTCATTATTTTGCTCACGACATTTTTGCAAAGTATTCTTTCTACTTTTCTAAGGCAAACGTGGGAAACTTTAACGTTATAATTAGTTATCTAAGGTATATACTCCCCCATAACAACCTAATGGATACTATTTCTAACGAACAACATTTGATCAAAAAATATATCTGATTCAAATGTTGTTCAGTTGCCATATCACAGAGAAAGTGTTTACATGTCGAAGGTCCAACCATAAGAGACATACACACTTACTTACATGAAACAATACCCCTTTATTTGTGCATGATTGCTTTTTCTAAAAACTTGCGCTTGAAGGGTCCCACACACAGCGAAGAAAAATATTCCACGAGGTTGTTAGTTTAATCACCAATATATTTTTTCTTGTGTGAGAACTTTGTTTGTGCATGTCCCCGTCATGTGCAACTAAGCACGCCTCATTTGTCTTCGTTCAGTCGGTTGCTAAGTTACTAGATACTAACTGGCTCATTAGGGTCATTGGAACTGTAAATCAAGTGTAGCTCAAGCTAACTAAGGAACTATACATTGTAAAATTTGATTATTTTATCTATAGAACTCAAAATATATAGCTTGCGATATCATATGAAAGCATGTATTACTTTCTATATTTGCTGTTATTTCGGACTAAAATTATGTCAGCTGTCGAGATTAAGTCTAGTTTTGAAACATGCATTCTGATGTTTACCACAGGCCGAGTAGAAACGGAACTAAAACTACATTGAGTTAATAAGCGCGTCATGCATTCTGACGGCATAGTCATTGTGATCACCGCCTGCCGTTGATTTTACGTGATGCTTCATTCTCTAATGATTCTGACGGCATAAATACATATAATATTATATTTTTCATTTATACTATGCCCACCCAAGGTTATTAACAGCAGATCAAGCTGCTCTTATCTTCTGTTATAGTTTGAAGATATTAGTCTATGGTTGAGTTAATGTACGTCAGTATAAGAAGTTTATAGTTATCCACAATAACGAAAACTTAAGCTGTAAGATTTACATACATGTATATCAAATATACAACATTATAAGATTGCATGTTTCTCTCATCGCAACTGAAGGAAAACAAAAGCAAATAGCAACACATCTCTACGATTGCTTTCAAAGGATATTCTTTTAATGAAATGGTGAATTCAGGGAGCCTCGACTGTTGGAGAACTTTTCCATAACATCTGCGTTATGGGCAACCTTTGCAGATTATGAACTTTAGCCCAGTTTGAAATGGAACTAAGCGAATTTGCCTGCCAGCGATTTGAATAAGATTTTAAATTTAGATAAGCGTGGGCAGGGAGTGTAAATCATGGCGGGTAGGAACTGCTTTTTGGTGCAAGTAATAATAAGAGGCGTATGTATAGAAAAGGCCGCAGAATCTGTCAAGTTTCGTAAAGAAACTTTCACTCTTATCAAACAATGTTAGGGTCTACAGGTTGTCTGAGTGTTTGTCTAAACATGAATATATACTTTTCAAACGTTAGATACCTTCAAAGTCTGAACAACTGCTAGGTGGAATGTCCCAACCAGTGGAACATTAGTGCAGTGGATTTCTGATCAAATAGAGAACCAAAAGAATAACACAAAATTGTACTTCTTAAAATGTTCCATAAGCGATTTGAAACGACATGTTAAATAAAGACTGTTAGTAGCTTTTGTCTACGATCCCTATTGACAGTCGTGTGTCCTGGTCGTCCCGATAGAAAGTATTACAGATGTTCTAATAATACATTTATTTATTACAAATGTTTCTAAATATTTTTTCAGTGATAAAAACAGACCAAAACAATGAAAAAATAAACCGTATCAAAACGTATTCCTTATAAAACAATGGTCTTGTACGTGCATACAGAACTTAAAATACAATGTCGGTAATTAGAATGTCGTCATGTATGACGTCAGTTTTGTCTATATAAAACTGAGTTTTGAGCTGTTAATCTGCATCATTATTTCGTCTGCTCTATTCTGAGGCTTCGGCTACCTGTTAAATACACGAAAATAGTTTGTTTCAGAGATATTATTCGAAGCGAGACGGGTTTGTCGCTAAAATGTCACCCACTTATAACACAAGCAAAACCCTTTGCCTTACAGAAGAGAAAAGCCCTGCTGAAACATCCGTCGACACAATAATTTTGGATATGCTAAGAGATGACTATGTTCCAATTACAACCATAAACGCGACGAAAGTAGAAGATTCGTCTGAGCTTCAGTGTCTACGTAACTGTCCATTTGGTGGCAACGGTTATCTTACTGTCAACCCATATCAACTCGGTCTACACCCAAATAGTGCGGCCCCAACTGCAGCTGGTAACACGCAGGCCAGACCGGAGAATACTGCTTACTGCTCCACAGTCGACGCAGTATCAATCCAACCGAGTGTGGCTACTGGCTTTCCTCACTGTCCACCAGCTTTCCCTGTTCTACAGCAACAGCTATCATTGCCCGTTGAGATGGAAGACGTTTTCGCAACACTTAACAATGACCCGCTATTCGCGGAACAATTCCATAACAATTTATTAACTCCTGCTGTTAATGAGAATGCCACATACGTTCCTCAAATAACTGCCAGTTGCTCACTGAACAACGAACTACATGACGAAGTTGATGTATTGTCGAATGAGGCTGGTAACGTTTGCCAGTACAAAACACACTGGAATCAACCAAAAGAACTTAAGGATTGCACTGCAGACATGGATACCAATCAGACAAAGATTGCTGAAGATAGCAATGCTAATGGGAAGAGCGGGAAATGTAAAGTGAAAGATAAGAAATACTGGGACAGAAGACAAAAGAACAATCTGGCCGCTAAGAGGTCACGAGCTGCTAAACGAATCAGGGACTTGATGATCGAACATAGAGTTGCTCAGCTAAGGAAAGATAACATCGCCCTTCGAGCAGAACTTTTATCCATGAAAGAAGAAAACACACGACTTAAAGGACGCTTGTACAACGGAAATGCAGGACACGTTTTGATTTAATACTAGAAATTTATTTTATAAGCCGGATATTTTTGTTTAGATAGATAGATAGATAGATAGATAGATGCCTTTATTTAAACTTAAAAATATGTAAAACCTCAGGGTAGTCCCTTCAGGTCAACAGAGCCGACCTGTTTACAATCAATATGCTATTAGATTCATAGTTATAAATGTACTCTAGTGGACTAGTTTCTCAGAAAAGGTGTAGCGGTTTGTACAGCGATGAGGACGACTTGGCCACCACCACGATGAACTAAATTTGATGTGGCATGTGGTCAGTTAGTTCCTGTTGCTGTATCATGACAAGGGAAGGTTTTATTGTTGGTGTTGCGAGCTTCCGATCTTTGTCAGTGTAAAAAATGTTTTGAATATATCTAGTGCAGATCCTGCACTTCATTTTGAAATTAGAAATCCCACGTTCTTATTCTTGTTTCATGTTTTCAACATTTAGTGTAATTTTAATGTTTGTAAATATCTAAAATAATACGAAAATTTGTTAAAATATCAAAGTAAGATAGTGCTTCATTTCAATTGTATATTATATTGTACAAAAAGGGAGAAACAGGGTTAGAGTAAGGGTTTAGGGTTTAGAGTTTAGCGTTAACATAGGTTTTAGGTTTTAGCATATTTTAGGGTGAAAGAATGTGAGTATATGGGACAAACTGAATCATAAGTAGGATAAGAACACATACATTTTTAAATTGGGTATTGGGAGATTTCAGTATTTATTTTCCTTGATTGCATGCGCAGCCTGGTTCAGAACACTTTAGGTTGGCTAGCGGCAACCTCTTGACCAAAGAAGGATGGCACTTTCCTCAATAAGCTAAATCGGTGAGAAAAACCGAAAAACTTATCAAAATTCTCAATAAGTCAGTCGACGATAAGTGTGCCGCACACATTATATTTATGAGCTTGAACGGGCGCTCGACAAACTATATGAACCGGTTTAATAATTTTAATAGTTCTATATTAAAATATATAATAGTTATATATTAAAATATATAACTATTATAACTATTATTTTATAGAATAAAAAAGATTGGAACAGTTTACCCGACAGGAATAGTATTCTCGATAACAGTGAATTGAACCTTTTTAGTTCACTGTTACTGCATGGTTATATTGACTTCCTTATTTAGCTTCAATGCGGTAACTATTGCGGGGGCAAGAACCAAGTGCGTTTCCAGGTAACGTACTAACAATTAAACAAAATGCGTATCTGAAGGGCACAACTACATTTGTTCAGACAACCGGAATAGAAACCTTCGTCGCTTAAAAATCAATGATTTTGATACACGGGAATTTTATGTGACTAATATAAACACATAGAGCTCGTTTTACAGTTTGTAAAATTTTAATGTAATTGCCAACAAACTACAGAGGTAGCCAAAGCTAAGGAATAGTGCATTAATAGGCAAATGTATGTGGAGCAGTCAACTGTAATATAAACAAAGTTTGGGAAACCGTCATTTAAGAAAAGGTATGTTTGAAACTGGCAATTTCTAACGTGGCACTTCAGAAGTGAACTAGCAAGGGATCACTTTAAATTAGGAAAGGTACTCCGACAGTACTACTTGGCAATAATTGTGATAATCGTTTCACCCGACCCAGTAACTGAACCAAAGTACTTCAATTTCTATTGGTGAAACCTACTTCAGAGGAAGCCACTAATGTGATTATGTCACTAGTGCAACTAGACACGCCTCTCATTGCCACCACCAGCCGTTAGCTAGTGTAGACATTTTGTATTCACAATTCCAATAGCACGCAGTTTGTGAAGTTCGTTAGATTTCATAAAACAGAACAGTACTCTTTAAACTTGTGATTAATTCTGTCTTATAATAAAATCGCAGAGTTGACATAGGCAGTGGACAACAAATAAGCGGAATTACTGCAAACCAGTGAGATATTATGTTAAAATAGCAACAGTGTTAATTTATCATCGGTTCGTTTGTTTTTTTGTTTTTTTTTTTAACCAAAATGTTAAAGGCGTTTCCATAGGGTGATATCATTGCATCTCGAGAGACCGTGAGTTCAAGTGCTCTGAAGAGGCGACCTGCTTTATAAAATATGATGCAGATTATAGCACAGGCCAGGCTGAGTAGAATCGTGACAGAGATGTACGTCACTTCACGCATATGATTCCCGCTTCTGTAATATATGCTATGTTTCACTCTATCAACCCAGCGCCATCTATTTATGTGCACAGACTGATGAACATTTTTGCACAGCCTTGTTCACTTCGTAAACATCAACGCACTAGAAACCTTACTTGTTTCAGTATCTTGTTTACTGACATTGAACTGTGAATTAGTGTACGCAAATTGTCTTTCTCCTATAAATAATAATCATGTAATATATGTTGAGACGATATATTGTACCCTACGGCATAATTATTTACGCTAGTAATAACTTCAGTGTTCCCGATACATATCCAAAATAACTAAACAAGAACCAAAACGGTTGCTTTCTTCATTCCAGTTATCTCTTGTAAAAATGATATTCAATTCTTAGAGCGATTCGTCATGATATATTGATGTACGACTATGCGATTTTTCCATTGTATATTCCTTATTTACTTTAAATGACAATGGATCGACGAACGTGGGTGTAAATAAAAATAAATAAATGTAAATATGGCGAACTGCGGGGGAAGGGAAGAGTTGACAGGTAACTTAATAACAAACAGAATATATGTCTAAACGATGACAACACCACAACAATATTTGATCGACCGGTGTATTAAAGTTGTCTGTTTATTCACTAAACACTAGGCCATATTTAGTATGCATGTCAGTGTATCAAGTGCTTATCAAAACTTGCAGCACGCAATGTGAGAGGTGGGTAATCTAATGAAGTTTGCGTACTCAGTAGATTCGTATATAAACTACACTAACATAACTAATGTACTGCTCTTTTTAGCGCGATAGTCACGCAAAGAAGACATTGATCATTGCATGTTCCAATCATAATTTATGAAATAAGTGATATTTCTGTTAAATACCAAGAACAATAGGAAATTACATATTCTGCGGAGAAGTAGTGGTTTGTATGTACATGCGGAATCAAAATATATAATTATGAGTTTCGCATAACATCGTACGTTATATCTCTATTGTCTTTAGAAATCAAGAGTACGAAGAACAGGAACAAATCAGCTATAAGGGCTACCGACAGACGACGAAAAAGAAGTTAAGAATCAAAAGTTAAAGACAAGAAATATTGGGATAGAAGAAAAAAGAACAATTTGGCCGCTAAGGGATCACGTGCCTCTAACAGAAACAGATCAGACTTGTGATGGTCAAGCGTGGAGCTGCTCTTTTAAGGAGAGAAAACATCGCTATAGGAATAGAAATTGTTGAGTTAAGAAACGAAAATGCTCGTTTGAAAGGATTCGTGCGGCAACAGAACGGGTTATGCTAGTTTCTAACGTTAATTTAAACTGTGTTTATAATTATATTTCATTTGTTGTTGCCATACTATATAAGAAATATATATAAGAAATACTGGGATATAAGAAAACCTAACAATTTGGCCGCTAGCAGATCACGTGCATGCAGCGAAACGAAATACAGTTCTGATGATCGAGCGTGGAGCTGCACGTCTAAGGAAAGAAAACGACCCTATGAAAGAAGAACTTGTCTCCTTGAAAGACGAAAGTGCTCGTTTGAAAAGATTCCTGTATAGCAGGAAGGTGTATCTTAGTTTCTAACGTTAATTTAGACTGTGTTTATATAAAGTTAAGATTTGTTCTATATTTTAGATATGCCGAAAAAGGTAAAATATTCATTCTTTTTATTTCTTGTTATATTTTAAAATAATGTATTGGAACATTTTTCAAAACTATCTATGATTTGTTTCATTTACAATTGCTCTAAGCTTTTTACAAGATGTTTAAAGAGTTACGTTTTAGTTATTCGATATTATGGAAAAACAATTTTTGCTTTTTTCGTCGGTTTTCGCCCATACAATGTCACAGAAACAAACCTCTGTCATGCTATTGCATACAGGATATAACGAGCTGAAATTGACAATGAAAAGATTGTTTGAAAAGTGCGCAAGGGAATTAGTAGTAATATTCTGATGGAGATTTCCAACACAGAGAATTAATTTATTCTTCTTTGATATATAAAATTGAAGGTACATGGATGGACGCATCATTAGAATATGTACTTCATGTCTATTGTAGATTGAGAACTATTATTTTGGACTCCTGAAGAATGAATAAAATGTTTTGTTAACAAAGAAAGAATAAACAAGAGGGTAAAAAGAACACAAAACTGAAGGAGGGTCAGTTTGATGATGTTGCATAGGAGCAGCTCCCAGAGTCACACAGTCAATGTGGTATTGTTCCAACTCTCACGGTAAATACTTTATGCCCTAAAGGTCAGTCTTATAACCGAGTGAGATGCCATAAGTTCCGATCCGTAATTTTTTAACATTCAAATGACATCTTGTTGTATGTAGCAACATTTATTATTGCGTGCTTTGCGAGGGTATAAATAGGGATAGCTTTCTACTCAAAAATATTTTCCAATTTTAAAACACTGATCATAAAGCTGATCATCCTCCAGAGAACACCAATACGTCGGCCGATGCTTCTTGTAAATTTAGTTTATATTTTGTACAAAGACCAAAATTATGGCCTTTGCATTAAAGGTTTTTAAGTCAAAAATCCCCAAGCATGTAGAAGTAGCATGCATTTATATCCCTATATATCAGTCCAAGATGAAACAAAGCAAGTGTTTAAATTCATATGAACATGTGCTCCCGTGATCATCGTCAATGACAAAGACTACTTCATCGCTTTAGACAACAGTTATAAGAATTAGCAGCCGCTCAAGGATAAATATGTTTCAAGATCATCGTACATCAACTACAATACTAGTGAAATATTTTACGGGTTTGGTACAAAGGTACTTACCCATTACTGAATTATCAAAATTTAACTTCGCAAATTTAATTTTACAAAATAGATTTAAACTCCATTCAGGTAGTGCAGCACGAAATGACGCAGATAGCCATGAACGTGTACACTCAGAACTCAAACGGACGCCACTTGAAATTGCTACGATAAACGTGCATTGTAAACAAACGAATTGCGTCTTTATGAGTTCCGAAGCAAGCTGTTCTGCCTCCTAATCCAGAAGAAATGTTTGTTGAGGGTACTTCTCAAGCAAACACTACAAACTGACTTCAGTGAAAACAGCGGTCAGTGTGCTTCTTTCACAATATCAACGTACGGAACATTTGATTATTGAGAGCGCACGGCTTGGCCACCAAATAATCACATCATGTGCATGTCTAACTCGTCTCCTAGCTCCTCGGAGATGTGCCTTGTTATTTTGAGACAGCGGAACAGTTTCACGAGTTTCCGTGTGACCCGGCATATTGTTGGACTTTTTGTGGCGTTCCATCACTATAAAGGTTACCACTTCCTATATTGTAAATAAACTGCGAAATATTGCAATATATCTGAACATGATTGTTCACTGAAGTCAGTCGTCCGGCCCGGCCGGAAAAAACAAATTCAGGAAGCATCTTTAAAACACGGGTGGAGATGGGTGGTTAGGCAGAAACGTTTCTATCATGGAATTTTTTTTGTTAAATAGTAAGGAAATTGGCATATTTGTAAAGACACAAGTGCATGTAGCGTGATCGTGCTGCAATTCTTTCATCCTTGCTACAGAAAAACAACATTTGAGTATCATAATATGCTGACAACATTTACCCAAAGTTGTTAAATATTTGTTACGTTTTATGTTGGAAATGTTTAAAATCAGTCATGTATGGCCAAAGTAACAAATAAGAAATGTTCTTCGTGGTGATCATAATACACCACTCTTTTCTGTTCTTTAGATCAGAGCGCTAGTAAACATTAATAAATCACATGTATTGTGTAATGTTCGAAATACAGACCCTAAATTTCGGCCATAGGCTTGTGTATATAAATGGATATTATTTTTAACGAACAATACTTAATAAACTTAAGATGTGACACAATTATTTTTCAGTTGTCATATCATAGAGCAGAATCTCCCTTGTCGAAGGTCCAACCATTAGAGACATACCACTTACTTACATGTAGCATCACCCCTTTATTTGTGCATGATTGCTTTTTCTAAAACTTGCGCTTGAAGGGTCCCACACACAGCGAAGACATAATCCGAGAGGTTGTTAGTTTAATCATCAGTGGAACTTTATATAAAGAGTAGTTCAAGCTAACTCAGATATTGTAAAATTGGCTTATTTTTCAAATTTGTATCTCTACCTCTATCTTTTTAGCTATACTTTATATTTTCTCAATATTAAATAAGAACAATGTATTATACTAGATTGAATCTAGTTTTTAGAAATGCTGATGGCTACCACAGGCCGAGTAGAAACGGAACTAAATCTGCATTAACAAGCGCGTCATGCATTTTAAGTTCATGGAGGGTTTAAGTATCACGTACTGGCCGCGAATGGGAAACGTCAGGAAGCTGTCTGATGGAACTGACGGCATACGTACAGAGATAGCATTAGATTTTTCAATCACACTCTGCCACCCAAGGTTTTAACAGTAGATTAAGCTCCTTTTTATTTACTGTTATATTTCAAAGTTAGTTATTATGGATGAGTTAATGTACGTCAGTATAACAGGTCTATTAGTGCTAATGATTTGTATATATCTCAATAAATAATAGTAATCGTCGAGAAGTAAACTCCAGCCTTGGTCTAAGACTACAGGATTCTTTCAGCGCAAAAAGGAAAATAAAAGTATGCACCAACACATCGCTAAGACTGTTTGGAAATGAAGTGAATTTAGTGAGCCTTAACTGTCCTCGAACTTTTCTATATCGTGAACTTAAACTCCGATCCGCTTGAAACGGAACTGAGGCGAGTTTGCCTGTTAGAACTATTAATAGCAATCTAAGTTTAGATAAGCGTGGACAGGGAGTGTATTAATGTCATGGCGAGGTAGGAACTGCTTTTTGGTAAAGATATAATAGAAGTAGCATGTATAGGAAAGGCAGAATCTCTCAAGTTTCGTAAAGACAATGTTAAGGTGTACTTATTGTTTGAATATTTGACAAAGCATAAATATATACATTTCAAGAGTTAAATACCTTACAACATCTGTTGGACACTATCAGATGTGGGCTGACGATTAATGCAATGGATTTCTGCTAAGATACAGAATTAAAGAATAAAACTAAATTGCACTTCTTGAAATGTTCCAGAAGTGAATTGAAACGACATGTTAAACAAAGGCAATTAGTAGCTTTTGTCTACGAACCCGATCCAGTAGTTGTCTTGGTTGTCCCGAAAGAAAGTATTACAGATATTCTAATAATAAATGTATTTATTACGAGTCCTTTTAAATAATTTTTATGTAGAAAAACAGACCAAAACAATGCAAAAATAAACCGTATCAAAACATATTCCTTATAAAACAATGGTCTTGTACGTGCATACAGAACTTAAAATACAATGTCTGTAATTAAAATGTCGTCATGTATGACGTCAGTTTTTGCTATATAAAACTGAGATTTGGGCTGTTAATCTGCATCATCACCAGACACTTGGAGACCAGGTTATGTGGTCTGTTCTATTCTGAGGATTCTGCTACCAGTTAAATAACACTAAAACTTTTCTGAGAGCTTAGAGTTTCGCGTAAAAAAGCGAACTTATTATTGCGTTTCTTGGAAGAAATCTCTTTGAATGACACCCAGTTATGTTACAGATGCAACTCTTTTGCTTTCAAAAGTGAAAAACCCTGCTGAAGCATCCGTCGACAACATAATTTTGGATATGCTAAGAGATGACTGTGTTCCAATTACAACCGCAAACGCGACGAAAGTACAAGATTCCTCTGAACTTCGGTGTCAACGTATCTGTCCTTTTGGTGGCAGCGGTGGCCTTACTGTCAATCCGTATCAACTCAGTGTAGACTCCAACAGTGCGGCTCCAACTACATCTAACACACAGACCAGACCGGACAATGCTACCTACTGGTCCACAGCTGACGAAACATCAATACAACCGGGTGTTGCTCCCGGCTTTCCTCAGTGTCCACCAGCTTTCCCCGTTCTACCGCAACCGCTATCATTGCCCGTGGAGAGAGAAGACGTTTTCGCAACACTTAACAATGGCCCTGCATTCACTGAACAATTCCATAACAATTTACTAATTCCCTGTGTTAATGATAATGCCATATACGTTCCTCAAATAGCTGCCAGTCGTTCACTGAACAGCGACATATATAACGGTTTAGTTGACGTATTGTCGAATGAGGCTGGTGACGTTTGCCAGTACAAAACACACTGGAATCAACCAATTGAACTTAAGGATTGCACCGTAGACGTGGAAACCAATCAGACAAAGATTGCTGAAGATAGCAATGCTAATGGGAAGAGCGCAAAAAGTGAAAAGTGTAAAGTGAAAGATAAAAAATACTGGGACAGAAGACAAAAGAACAATCTGGCCGCTAAGAGGTCACGAGCTGCTAAACGAATCAGGGATTTGATGATCGAACATAGGGTTGCTCAGCTGAAGAAAGAAAACGTCACCCTTCGAGCAGAACTTTTATCCTTGAAAGACGAAAACACACGACTTAAAGGCTGCTTACAAAGCGGAAATGCAGAAGGACACTTGCTGATGTAATACAGTACTAGAAATTTATTTTATAAGCCGGCATTTTTATGTACAGTCAATATGCTATTAGCTTCATAGTTATGAATATACTCTGGTTGATTAGTTTATCAGAAAGTTGTACTTTGTACGACGATGACGACGATTTGCATGGAGGTTAGCTTGATGAACTAAAGATGGTATGGTCTGTGAACAGGTGATGCCTGTTGGTGTATGTAAGATAGGAAGATTTTTTATTACAACTGGTGTTCCGGCGATCACCCACTCTTTATCAGTGTAGAAAAGTTTTAAATAGATCTGAGGAATATCCTGCAATTTGCAAAGAAAAACCTCCAGTTGCTCAATCTCGGTTAATACATTTAAACTCTGGTAGGCTAGTTTTGAAAACACTAGGGTTCTAAGTCGGCGAGTAAGGCAACTAAAAGTTGATGTTATGTGTTTGTCGCCATGTGAGTAATAAGTTTTAGCTGACTTATCGAAATGTATGTTGTTGATTTAGCACCGGGGTTCATAACACTGTGTCTCAAATAAATTGCTATCGTTAATGCTGTAAGCAATCTAGGCAATCTCGAAACTGTATGAAGACGTTCAATTACTAATATAGAGCCATTTGTACTCACTGAAATATATAGGGGAATCATCTTTGTAGAGCAACAAAATTGGAATAGTTTTTCTTAACAGGGAAGAGTACAAGCTAGTACATTCTCGGACGTTTTAGTTTTCGAAATATCGTAGTTATATCCATTTAGTTTTATCATTTGTGTTTTGTATCGATAACATCCCTCACTTGCGAAGTTTGGTTTGTTCTAGTTCATTCAGTCCACTGTCTTTGTTCCTTATAACTTCAGTGATGACATATCCTGGTCTATGCAAATGACCCTATAACATAAATCAATAAACACAGTAGAGGTGTTGTCAATGACGGAGTGTTGTCATTACATCTCATTACATTATAAATACTTAGCAAAGAAGACTTCGGACAGAAATGTATTGGAGCAGCTTCTTTTGTAGAATATAAAAGATTGGAACAGTTTACCCAACAGGAATAGTGTTCTCGATAACAGTGAATTGGACATTTTCAGTTCACTGTTACTGGTTATATTGACTTCCTTATTTAGCTTCAATGCGGTAACTATTGCGGGGGCAAGAACCAAGTGCGTTACCAGGTAATGTAGTAACAATTAAACAAAATGCGTATCTGAAGGACGCAACTACATTTGTTCAGACAACCGGAATAGAAATCTTAGCCGCTTACAAACCAATGATTTTGATACACTCCAATTGTTTGCAAATAATATAAGCACATATAGCTAGTTCTATAGTTTGCGAAATTTGAAAGTAATTGACAACAAACTACAGAGGTAGAAAAAGCTAAGGAATAGTGTATTAATAGACAAACGTATGTGGAGAAAATGTATGAGAAACTTTAAATAATCCCCAAAAATGTTCTGAAATGCATCAATCTACCTGTGTGCAAGTGATTCCTTGTCTTTTTGGAGTGTTTGGGAGCGAGTTAGACGAGATATTCAAGAAGGAAAAGAAACACAAGTCTTAACACAAAAGTACAAATTCTAACTAAAAGGTAATTCTAACTCAAAAGTACAAATTCCCATGACGTTACATCTCCTAAAGAAGGGGAAAAACAGCCGCATTAACAACAAATTGTATTCACAAATAACAAAAACTAACGAGTGAGTTCCCTGTGGAAAAAGCTAAATATTAAAACAACATTTTTGTACCTACACAGAGCCATAAGGTAAATTATAATTTGGTTTTACATGACCTCGCTGCTGTCGCCCCAGCAGCGGTCGTAGGTGTATATACAAATAAATACACAGTACGTTTCGAACAACGATTTCTGTGTTCTTGGTGAGAACTGCTTGTCCATTCCAAGTCTCTCCGCTCCATGACCGCAACCAACCCAACCAAACTATGGATGACGGCTACATATGGATAATGATTAAACTTAACCAAAACAATATAGCGATATAAGAAAAAATAACAAACGAAACAGAGGTGGGAAACATGTTCATCAGTTTTGTAACAAGGTAAATATCGTGAACCAAATTGTCATTTTGAACCTGGCAATTTCTAACATGGCACTGTGGAAGTGGACAGGCAAGTGATCACTTCAAATGAGAAAAGTTACTTCGGCAGTACTACTTGGCAAATATTATCATAAGCGTTTCACCCGGCCTCGTAACTCAAACCAAAGTACTTCAATTTCTATTGGTGAAACCTACTTCAGAAGAAGCCACAAATGTGATTACGCCACTAGTGAGACTGGATACGCCTCTCATCTCCGAGACCAGCCGTTAGCTAGTGCAGACTTTAATTCGTGTATTCACAATTCCATAACACCCAGTTTTTTTTAATTTTGTCAGATTTCATAAAACAGAAAAGTACTCTTTAAACTTGTGATTAATTCTGTCTTATAATAAAATCGCAGAGTTGACATAGGCAGTGAACACAAATAAGGAATCACTGCAAACCAGTGAGATATTATGTTGAAATAGCAACAGTGTTAATTGGCATCGGTTCGTTTGTTTTTGTTCATCCGGTAATCAAAATGTTAAAGGCGTTTCCATTGAGTGATATCATTGCATCTCGAGAGACAGTGAGTTCAAGTTCTCTGAAGAGGCGAACTGCTTTATAAAATATGATGCAG
Source organism: Epizoanthus ramosus (assembly GCA_026413505.1). Classification (NCBI taxonomy): domain Eukaryota; kingdom Metazoa; phylum Cnidaria; class Anthozoa; order Zoantharia; family Epizoanthidae; genus Epizoanthus; species Epizoanthus ramosus. The sequence continues at coordinate 4,116 of JANVCJ010083952.1, read as the reverse complement.
ATTATAGTACATGCCAGGCTGAGTAGAATCGTGACAGAGATGTACGTCACTTCACGCATATGATTGCCGCTTCTGTAATATATGATATGTTTCACTGATTCGATCCACCCAGCGCCATCTATATATGTCTGTGCACACAGACTCAGATGAACATTTTTGCTCCTCTTTGTCAGTTCGCTTGGTAAACATCACTAACCTTACTTGTTTCAGTATCTTGTTTACTGACATTGAATTATGAATTGGTGTACGTAAATCCTCGTTTATCCTATAAATGATAATCCCAAACATGTGCAGACGATATAATGTACACTACGGCATAATTATTTACACCTGTAATAGCTTCAATGTCCCCGATACATATCCAAAAGTATTAATTGTTTACAATTATTATGACAAAACAAGAAAAAACGAAGCAAGAAACAAAAACGGTTGTTTTCTTTATTCCAGTTAGCTCTGACAAAAATGATATTCAATTCGTAGAGCGAAACTGCGTGACAATGGATCGAACAACGTGGGCGTAGAATGTAAATATGGCGAACTGCAGGGAAGGAAGAGTTACCATGTAACTTAATAACAAACAAAACAATATTTGATCGATCGGTGTGTCTAACTTGTTTGTTTATCCACTAAACACTAAGCTATATTTAGTATGCATATGTATCAAATACACATACATACTAAATATAAACTACACGTACATAACTAATTATTGCTTTCTGTTAAAATATTATACCAATAACAAAATGAAATTACATATTTTGCGGAAAAGGAGCGTTTTGTATTTACATGCGGAACCAAAATAAATAATTATGATTTTCGCATAACATCGTATACGATATCTCTATTGTCTTCGATCATAAATCAGGAATACGAAGAACAGGAACAAGTACGGCACTATCTAATACGGCAAAATCTACAGAAAAGCTGACGATCATCTGTGTTTCAAAATTACTCTCGTTAGAAGATATATCCTTAGATCAGTTTTCTTTAGAAAAACAATATTAAATATATGGCACAAACACAGATGTGGGGATTGCACAAGTACTAGTGGCAAACTGTACCGAAAGCCCAGTCTGTAGTATATTCCAAGAAGGTAACGAGTTAACAATGTACAGCTACAGAGAGGAATGTCCTAACTTCATCTGAAATAGACTCTGAAATACAGTGCTTAAGCGACTCTCCTCCTGGTGACGTGACATCTCCGGGATCACACTTTGCCAGGTCGGTTTTGTGCTCAACAGTTTGACTCCAACAACACAAAACATTAGTACTACGTCGGAGTATAATGCCTTCTGCTCCACAATTATCGTGGTGCAATGTGCATTGCCTTACCGCATCCCTTGTCCCAGATCTAACAGTATGAAACGTACATTTTTTTACTCAACGCTTAAAATATATAGAGATCTGGCCAAATCTGTAGATCTCAATGGGAAGAAACCCCGGAAGAAACTCAAGTCACGCTATCGGCACGTTGTGATGCAAACTTTCAAACCAGACACTTTTAGGATTGATAAAATATTTTAATTACCGTAGTTAACCTTTCAAACCATGTAAACTGTAAATTTTATTGTTAATTGTAAATTGTGAATTTTAACTCAAAACTTTTAGTATAGGTGTAATTTTAATATAGGGCCGTAAGGAAGAGGAAAGTATATCTTATTGTAATTACGCACCCTATTTAAATAAAGTGTATGTATGTATGTATGTGCCAATCCAACCGAGTTTGGGATCATTCTATCCTCAGCTAGTGTCTACCAGTCCTTCCCATGCTACCACCGCCACTCTCATCAGCGTAAAAATTGAAGATGTTCTAACAGCACTTGAAAAATATCTTCTTTTTTTCAGGACAAATTAGCAACATTTTAGCAGCTCCTCCTGATGGTCAGGTTTTCACATGTTCTTCAAAAATGACTGATCATATGTCGACTAACGAACTAAGTGACAACTGTGACTTACCCTTGGGTGAGACGAGTAACGCTTGACAATACAAACAGCAGTCGTTCAAACCTAGTAAAACTATGCATAGCATCAGAAATATGCACAACGGACAGACGACGTAACAAAGTGAAACATGAAATGTAGCGGACAAGAAGTACTAGGTGATAGAAGATAAAAGAACAAATTAGCCGCTAGCGATCACGTGCCACGAAATGAAATACAGTTCTGATAGACTTCTGATGACCGAGCGTGGAGCTGCACGTCTAAGGAAAGAAAACAAGCTTATAAAAGAAGAATTTGTGCCCTTGAAAGACGAAAATGTTCGTTGGAAAGACTTCTTGCACAGTAGGAAGATGTATATTAGTTTCTATCGTTAATTTAAACTGTGTTTATAAATCGTGAAGTGTAGTTGCTGCATTATATAATGAAATAAATATGAAAAGGCAAAATCGTGACTTTCATTTCTTGCCATATTATAGAACAACGTATTTGGAACATTTTTAAAAACTTTCCTTTTACTTTTTTGGCTCATTATATGCCAAATGATTCAATGATTATTTAATCAATTGATTTAATTAATTTACTTAATCCCACCTGCTTTCCCATTTCTTGCACTCGTACACCACAGCAGTTTACTGCCATCTGTTATGACCTCGTGTCTAAGCAACTATTCTTCTTATAGGCAAATCTCGTTTCATGGTTACTATGGTTGACATGGCAACCATAAAGGGTGTCGAATGCACCTTATTTTTGACATTTAAGCGCATTTTTCTCAAAAATGAGCACGGTTACCCCTATTTTTTTATTGTTTTTTATTTAAAATAAGAAAATGTTCGGAGATTTTAATTTTTTTATTTAAATTACACCGTGTGGATTTTGTGCTACCTTACTTACGGTATTATATGTGCTACCTTACTTTACGGTATTATAGGGGCCACAGTAATTGGCGTAAGAGCTTGCTGTTGTGGTTTCCCGGCCAGCCTTTCTATCTTTTCTTGGTTTTCATAACTTTCTGCATTTGTAATCCTTTTTAACCCTTAACCCTCTCTTGTACCTTGTTTGTACCTTGTTCTTATTTGATATGTATTTTGATCTGGCGAAGTGAAATAAATAAAAGTAAAAAATAAATAAAATTACCAATAAATTATGGTGTCATCAAAGTTTCTTCTTTTAACGCAAATAAGTATAAAACAATAAAAATATGGATGTCACCGTGCTCATTTGAGAGAAAAAATCGATGGAATGTCAAAACTAAAGTGCATTTGAGACCTTATATGGTGGCCATGACAAATGTAGTAACCATGAAACGAGATTTGCCTATAATAAGAAGAATTGTTTAAACACGAGGTCATAACAGCTGGCAGTAAACTGCGGTAGGGTAAACGAATAAGCCATTGGTTAACTTTGATGGTGCAAGAAAAATGGAAAACAGGTGGAAGCCACCTTAAATCTCTATACAAGGTGATTAAAGACTGCGAATTACTTATTCGATATTATTGAAAGACACAATGTCATAAAAACAAACCTCTGTCATGTTATTGCTTAAATCAAACTCCACTCGAGATCACATGCAGGATATAATCAGCTGAAAGTAATTTTGAACAGATGTTTTGAAAAGTGTGCAAGGGAATTAGCAGTAATATTCTGATGGCTGATTTCCAACACGTTTAATTTATTCTTCTGAGATATATAAAATTAAAGGTACACGTATAGTTGGATCATTGCAATATACTCTTCATACCTATTGCAGATTGAGAACGATTTAACTGAATAAGAAATAAACAAGCCGGTAAAAGGAGCAGAAACAGAAGGAGGACACTGTTTGATGAAACTGCACAGAAGCAGCTCCCAGAGTCGTGCGGTCAATGTGGTTACCTTATGCCGAACTATTGTTCCAATTTTCACGGAGAATGCTTTATGCCCCAAAGGTCAATTTTATAACTAAATGAGAAGCCACAGGTTCCTATCCGAAATGTATTACCATTCAAATGAAAGGTTGTTGGATTTGTAAATTGTTTTAAGTATACTAGAATTTTTAACCATATGCTGTAACTGAAATACGCAATTCAGCCCTTAGGCTGCTTATGTATTTCATAAATAGACTATCTATCTATCTATCTATCTATCTATCTATCTATCTATCTATCTGTCTGTCTGTCTGTCTGTCTGTCTGTCTGT
>JANVCJ010083941.1:0-10975 GCA_026413505.1 Epizoanthus ramosus | reverse complement strand
TTCCGAGGTTGGTAAAATGAGTACCAGCATACATGGACCGCATGAAAGCGGCTGCCAGAGGCGCCTATGTAAGCTTTAGGTTCGCTGGGGGTAAACTGATAATTGTAATGCGCCTTTGAGTTTATTCATATAGAAACGGCGCAATATAAATGTACCACTGTTTTTACTTCACTGAAATCGGAACCTTTCAGTGATCAAAGTAAAAATGAACTTCAGCCTCAGGAATTAGTGTCAGTACATGCAGTACTTAGAAGCATGGAACAACCTATACCCCTGCGGTGGCCCGTGCCATTGCACAATCACGACTTCTATTTTCTGCTCGCGACTTCTCTGTCACTGGCATGGCCAGCTTGTCCAGTAGCTGGGATGTAGTTTGGCAAAACGCAGTAAGTCACACGAGGAAACAGAATTAGGAGAAGCAAAGAAATTTCTGTCAAACAGTTTGCCATCTTGCTTTAAAATGGCTCAAAACATCATGTGCTTGAGCTCACATTCTTTTGTCTGTGTCAGCGGAAAAAGAAGTCGCACAGTATTCGTTTATTAAATACGAATATGAAAAACGTATTTCGCCATCATTTAGAGAATTTTATAAGCTTTCTATTGATATATACGTTTGCGGGTATCTGACAGAGTTACAGGCTGATACTCAAACTGTACGGTAACCTTAAATTAACTCTTTTGACAAAGGTGTCAATCCTAATCAAGGTAGAGTTAACTATAATAATATAATAATAATATAATATAGCTATACTAAGTGGCATGTATAATTGTCCACCGATTAATTTTGGGAGGCCAGTAAGTTTCATTTTAATAATATTTCCGTTTTATGAATTTCAAAATATAGGGCTTTTTGAGGCCCAGATAAGTTTAACGTACATCTACTTATTTCATGATTTCTGTCTATTGATCTGCCTGTGCGTCCGTCTTGCCCTCTGTATTACTGCAGCCATTAACACAGTGTACGATACTGTAGATCTCTTGCCAGTCACTACCGCTATATTAGTTCCAGGAAGACCATCTGGCATGGAAATCAGTCGAACCACAGACTTATCACAGGCTCATCTGAAGTGGTCTCTAAAGGAGAAAAACGGCGAGATATTGTATTACGAAGTGCGTTACTACAAGGTTGGTGATCCGGGATCTGCGCTGATTGTAAAGACAGCTTATACGAATATCACCATTACTGGTCTGGACGTGCAGAGTGATTATGTCTTCGAGGTGAGGGACATTCGTACAGGTTGGAAAATATGTTATGAAAATGGCCGTCAAAGCATTAAATCCATAATTATTGGGTAAACAATGAATCCTGATAGCGATATATTGTGAATTATTTCTCAATTGCCTCTGCTAGGTAAGGGCTAGGACATTAAAGGGTTTCGGAGAAACTCTCAAGGTTACCGAGAAGTTAGGTAAAGTACTAATTTTTAAATGTCCGTTTCGCCGCAGAACATGCTCTCAAACTGTCATGCAATCACGCAGGACTGCAACTTTCCATACATTTACAGAAATTAATCTGTTGCGTTGCGTTGCCTTCCGTTGCGTTGCGTTGCGTAGCGTTGCGTTGTGTAATGTGTTCCGTTGTATTGTGCTGTGAAATGTGTTGTGTTGTGTTATGTTGTGTTGTGTTGTGTTGTGTCGTGCTGTGTAATGTATTGCGTTGCATTGCATTGTGCTGTGTAACCTGTTGCGTTGCACTGAACATCAGTTTACATGTCACTGTTGAATATTTCCTGCCCAGGTTCTAACTTTCTTCCAGCTATAAAGTCGCCCAAAATGGTTGTCATAGTGACGGTGTTACTTGTGCTGGTTGCTTGCTGCCTCGTTATAGTAGCAGTTGTTATCTGGTGCAGCCGGAAACTGAAGAAAGAGCGACGATCGGTTGAAACATTGATGCATGTTGGCACTGCAAACATGCCTATGGTATGTAACACATGCATATGGTATGTAACACATGCATCTGCTATGTAACACATGTCGACATTACAATAATGCATATGGTATATACGTAACTCATGCATATGGTATGTAACGCATGCATATGGTATGTAACGCATGCATATGGTATGTAACACATGCATATGGTACGTAACATATGTTGACACTACAAACATCATATGGTATGTAACACATGTTGACACGCCAAGATGTATAGAGTATGCAGGCACTCAAAATTCTGCAAGTATGTCCATAGTTAGTATCAGCAATTCGGCAGTTTGAAATTTGTAGTTGTAGAATCAACATTTTGCTGTTGCAGATTTTTCATGTATTACTGAAGATATTTGCGTGATTGTAATAAGATAAAGAAGATTCGCCACAGATGAATTTCGTACAGGTATAACTTGTCATAATAAAGCCAGAGCCATTAAACACGTGGGGATGAAATACTTAGATTTCATTACATCTTGGTTTTCCATACGTGCTTGGCTGTTTCTGTTTATAGTTTCGTTTCCCCTCTTCTTTTTTCACATTTTCTTTATAACTTCGTGTCATGCGAATCACTAATTTTCATTTTTTCCTGCTACTTTATCTTTTCCCCAACATTTTCCGATCCACCTCCTTACTCTCCTGTTTAAATTGGTCGGTCCCTAATAATCACTATATTAATAACAACTAGGAGAGACCCGTTCCACGAAACCCAAAAAGATATTAGCGCATTTTCGGTCTAGGATTCAATATGTCCTTTCCATCTTTTCAATACCAATGTATTAGTATAATAAAATACTTAGCTGAAAAGTATTCATATTCACTGTTCGCTTCTTGTTGTTCGCCAGATTCATAAACAATCTAGCTAGTATGGTGTTACTACATGAAAGAACACAATTAGCTCTGTAAAACGTCGATATTTACATTTGTATTGCAACATTAACAAACTAAACAATTTAGTATGCGTTCGTGTTAATACATGAAAAGACATAATTAGCAAGAACTTCAATATTTACAATTCTAGTGTGGTTTAAACTAATCGAGCGAGCGTGGGAAGCAGCATTGCACACTGACACACAGATCGCATATTATTATATAGGATGTGACAGACTAAAAATCAAAAAATTGTCGAATAAAGTAACTAAACCTTGTGTTAGTTTCCAACCCTTATTCATATACTTACTAACTTAGCTGGTTTTTTTCTAAAAACAAAGATTAGAAATGATGGAAGGAGGCATCGGTGGTCGAAAGTATATAAAACAGTACATCACAGAAACAGCAGTTTCTACCGTCTTTGTATCTTGCAATTTATTTCTACATGTACAGTCTTCGATCATGGGATTAGAACTGGCGGAGTTTCCTGCTAACGAAGCTGAGTATGAAGAAATACCAAACGACATAGCTGCTGTAGGTAGAGAATATCCCCGAGAGAACCTGAAGTTTGAAAAGCCTCTGGGGAGCGGCGAGTTTGGGCAGGTGTACAAGGGACTTGCTAAAGGGCTGAATGTACCGACGGAGAGCGTGGCTGTAGCCATCAAACTGTTAAAAGGTATGACAGAAAATGCTAAGGTATTTAATATGCAAACGTATTCACGTCTAATAAATTAAGAATGATTGGACGAAGTTGGACCAAGTATAGCGCCTTGTCAGTGAACAACAATCGATTACTTGCCGATGCCGAAGGTAAAACCATGATATTTTATGATGCACCAAGTCCAATAAATATTGTTATTATTTAACATCCAGCAATTTTGAGTTGTTTTCTCGAGTTTTTGAGAAGAACTGCCTAATGACAAATTTAGTCAGTACAGGAAACGTGCGCTGACTTTGCATTCAAGTTTCAGTATTAGCTTCAAGCAAACCCGTTCCCAGGGTTTCTCGTCATCCAAAATGGCAGTCAAAGGTCAGAAAACCATGGCAAAGGCAGAACTGTCAAGACCTATGATTGGTTGCCTTTCGTTAACATATTAGCAGCGTTCTTATTGGTTGCAAGCTTGTACAAAAATATATTGCGGCAAAACAGGGGTGCCCAGAAAGAGAGACACCCTGAAGAAAATGAAATACAGACATATTTACTCTATTTAATCTGTTTTGTAGAGAGAAAAAAATCGTGTTCGTTTAATATATAAACTGTTTGTTGCAGCCAGGAAACATTTGCTCATACACGATATTAGAAGTCCACAAATCTTGTGACTTGTTTCGTTTGCTCGGTAGAATTTTTCCTGCGAACTCGAGTTCGGAATGTGGGAATGCATTAGCGCATAGCGTTTTGAGGGGGTGGGTCAGGGGTGTTGAAAATTGACCAAACAGCGATGCTAATGGCTAATGTAAACGTGGACAGTTCCTTTGTCTTATTTGTAAAAGAGGCTGTAAATGTACGGTTAAGCGCTTACACAATATCCGACTATTATTATGTAGCAAATGCAAGACAGCAGGACAAACGGGACTTCCTTGCAGAGCTGCGACTAATGAAACAACTGGACTCCCATCCTCATGTGGTAGAGCTTCTTGGTTGCTGTACTAGGAAAGGTAGTGTGGACAGCACGTTTAAACTCTTATCAGTTTTGAGATTAAGTTAGATTGTACTGTACTATAGTTTTAGTTGGAATAACCTTGTAACTCAACATATGGCTAGCAATCTTGTTTCAATAAACAATTACAATCTTAGACTTGTAATTTTGTGCATGCATGTTGTGAGTGTGGTTGGCGCAGTCGTTAAGACCTCTGCCTCCGCACCAGAATTCGAAGTTCCCGGGTTCGATTCCCGTCCTTGCCGAGAGTTGAATTTGTGCGACCTTCTTTAACCTATCCTGCCTAGGGGACTTAAAAGAACCTATGCACTTGTAGGAAAGAGCGGCGCAGTGATCCCGGTGTTGTGTTGAGGGCTACACGGAAGAATACTTGAGTGTAAATGTGTTATCCTCAATAAATAAAGTGCTTTATCTTTTATCATGTATGCATGTACACACCATTCGGATTTTAGTTCAGTTTTATATTTGTTTGCCTGATTGTACGTATGTACATTTTATTTTTTAAATTGCACAATAGAAGCTAAATAATGGTTTAACTTGCATAATTGTCGTATTTCCTCTTAACAGAACCACTGTTAGCGATCCTTGAGTACCTGCCTTATGGAGATTTATTGGGATTTCTGAGAAGGTCGCGAGGAAAGGAAGACAAGTTCACAACTGGAGAACTTCGACCTAATTCCAGTTTAAAGTCAGAGGATTTGTTGAAATGCGCTTGGATGATTGCGGACGGTATGCAGTTTCTGGCGCGCAATAAGGTTTGATTTTAAACTTCTTAAAAATGTCATACTTATTGTACTAATACCTTTTTCATTAGAATTCGAAGTACTGGGTTTAAAAATATCAAAGTGAAATAATTTATACACTGATTTATTTTATGACGTTTTGAGGGTCCAAAACCAGCACACAAACGAAAACTGAGCAATAGAGTTTCCCCTTTTGCAATTCGACACGTTCTTAGAATACTTGCCTTGTTTTTGAATATAGATTTTCTAATTTTGAGACATTTTTAGTTTATTAGACATCTAGTTTCCGCAGTCTCAAAAGTACTTCTGTCTATTTATTTATCTGTCTGTCTGTCTGTCTGTTTGTTTTCTTTCTCTTTTTCTGTTTGTTTGTTTGTTTGTTTGTTTGTTTGTTTGTTTGTTTGTTTGTCTGTCTGTCTGCCTGCCTGCCTGCCTGTCTGTCTGTCTGTCTGTCTGTCTGTCTGTCTGTCTGTCTGTCTGTTTTCTTTCTCTCTTTCTGTTTGTTTGTCTGTCTGTCTGTCTTTCTGTTTGACTGTCTCAATGCCCGTGCGTCTGTTTGTTTCTTCACTCCGTCGTAGGTCTTTGAAGATACCGATTGCCTATAAGACTTCACAGGTACCTTGGCATGCAATGAAACTAACGTTTTACTTTTCATCGACAATAGATTGTCCATCGCGATCTCGCAGCCCGAAATGTCCTGGTCGGCGAGAACATGACGTGCAAGATATCAGACTTTGGACTTGCTCGCAACATTCCAGACGACATTTACACCAGGAAGTCTGGGGTATTGTTTCCGAATACTATTGTATATCGGTTGACATATCGGGGCCAAAAGACTGTTTAATTTCGATTATTTTTTGTAAAATGTACATAGTACATTTATAGATACAGGGCCCTTCTGGATACCAGCCTGGGTGCTGAATGCACCACCCTGTCAATTTTTCTCCCCTCCCTCGGTTTTTAGAACCTCAAATTTGTGCGGTTTGACCAATTGCCAAATTAAAGCTTCCTTGATATGATTGTGAACACAGCTTTTGACACTAATTAGATGACGTCACCATTGATGATGTCAGCATGAGAAGTCACGAATGTGACTTGAAAATTTCAAAATTTCAACTTTTTTGATATAAATGACTACAAATTTAATTTTTTTTAAATTTCCTTTTGGTTATATCACAGTTTAAACATATATAAAAACTAAAATTTCAAAGATGACAGCCCGGTGATGGCTATCATCTAAGAACAATATTATAACCTGCAAATGAATTTTTTTTCATCCTGATGAATTGAACCTTTGAAAATTATAACTAAAGGTTTTTAATAATAAAATCGATATTAGGATAACTCACCTAAACTCTAGAAGTGCGCCACAGCCGGCGGGGAGAGAGGGGGTGGTGGAGTTTACGTCACTCAACCAACCACCATGTTTTGACATCTTCCTTTACTCTGAATTTCCTGTAAGTAGCTAATATTGTGGCTGTTTTAATTACTACCACGTTCTAGGCTAGACTGCCAATCAAATGGATGCCTCCAGAATCCATATTCTGCGGTGAATCCACTTCAAAGAGCGACGTGTGCGTACTTTCAACTATATTCGCTCTTTTTCTCTTCTTAAGACATTTGTGGACAGGGCTTTGAATTTATAATTAAGTTAGATTATCGAATGTAATGTTAATGAACCAGGATCTTTTGCTACTTTTAATTTTCAGGTGGTCATATGGCATAGTGCTTTGGGAAGTGTTTACTATTGGTACGTGTATGTCTATGTTTATGCTTCTGTTTATGTTTAAGTTTTGAGGTAGTAAGGATTTACTGAGGGAAAGGGGTTGACTACTCGTTGTGTACCTGCGGTATAATAGCGTATAATGTCTGCAAACTGTCACGACAGGTGATGTGCCGTATCCGGATATCAAAGGAAAAGATGTGGTCCAAATGTTGGAGAATGGCTACAGAATGAGGAAGCCCAGCCACTTGTCGAATGAAATGTAAGGAAATCCCTTTTGTTCAAGGCACTTCGTGGTATTTATAATAAGACAAATATGTGTGTACGAACATATATTTACGCGGGCACTGCAGCATTACAATGGTAATCTATTATTGGCTATGCCTAGCACATGCTGCAAAATTAACCATTAACCACCTTTTGCCCAACTTAGTTCTTGAACCTCATTAAGTCAACCTTTTATTACATACCTGGAATTGTTTGTCCTCCTAATAACTAACTGGAAGATAGAGGTAGCAAGCAGCCCGTGACTCGTGACGTCAAATTACGGTGAGTTCCACACTATACGACGCCTGATCAAAGTCGCTATTTACCGCGATGAGTGCCCTGCCCTCCTGGTTTTTATACACATTGACTGAAGTTGAAGCTTTTGGTGCAACTTAATTTTGTTTGTGTTTTTTATTGGTTCTAATTAAACTGTTCTTAAATATCAGTATCTATGATATTCACAACCAATTCTGCGCTATTGATCACACCAACGCACCGTGTAGAATAACGTCAATTACGTATTGTAATTTCGGCTGCAAATAAACTTCAAAAGTTCTATAAATCAAAATCACAGAGAAGATTTGAAGATTAGCCGATAAGGTGGTTACAATGGACACCCATCCAAGTACACAAGAAGTTTGTAAGTTATAAAACAAGAGCCTGCTCGTAAACGGTACTCATAAGTCATTATCGGTTTTGGAGTCGTGCTACTGGAAGAGCTGTTGAGATTTTGGTATAGGCACTTTAAGCAGTCACGACCGCGACGGCAACGGAGACGTCAAAGCCGAGAAGGAACTAGGGCGAGACCGCGGTTGTGGCGGGAATGATAAACAATTAAGCATGAACTTGGTGACCGCGAGCGCAATGTCGTATTCGATTCAGTAGTTGTTTCGACTTTGTTTTGTAGTATTTGTTTAATTTTGCTTGCTATGTCTTCCCTGAAGGAAGTTCGAATCAGCTGCTGATAAGCCACTACGAGGGTTTAATTGATGATAATGAATTTGTATTACTCTATGACATGAACAAGTCCAGTAACCTTGATTTTCCATATGAAGCATATGAGCAGTTTGAGTTGGAGAAATTAGAAGATGACGAGTGTGTGTCAGAATTCCGTTTTCGCAAAAATGATTTGCCACTTCTTGCTGATGCACTTGGCATTCCTGACACCTTCAAATGTGACCAGAGAAGCGTTAGCGACGGAATGGAAGCACTTTGTATGCTGTTGAAGAGGTTGGCATATCCTTGCCGATACTCGGACCTGCTAGCTCGCTTTGCAAGTCCGGTGCCTGTGGTATGCATGATTACAAACAAAGTACTTAATTTTATTTTCCATATGCATGGTCACAGAATTGTAGAATGGAACAACTCCGTCCTCAATCCACGCTCTTTAGAGCTATATTGCAACGCCATTGCGTCCAAGGGAGCCCCGCTGGAGAACTGCTTTGGGTTTGTAGACGGCACAGTGCGCCCTATCAGTAGGCCCGGACAACACCAACGTGTTGTTTATAACGGACATAAAAGAGTGCACGCGCTTAAATTTCAGTCTGTGGCACTGCCGAATGGTCTAATTGGAAACCTCTATGGGCCAGTGTAAATATGCACGTTAAGTGACTATTCCGTAAACTATCCTTTACAACATGTATTTCTAATAGCAACTGACCGTATAGATTATGTCACATAATTGGTAAAAGCTAAGCTGTATTTTTCTGTTTCCTTTAATATACGCATTTCAGAAGGACGAAGGCATGACGCTGGCATGTTAGCCGATTCAGGACTGCTCCAGGAATTGGATCACCATGCCTTCTCCACCACTGGTCACCCTCTATGCATATACGGTGATCCGGCGTATCCATTGAGGGTTCATCTTCAAGCTCCGTTTAGAGATGCTGTGCTGACTCCATAGATGATAGAGTTTAACAAATCGATGAGCAAAGTCAGAGCTTCTGTTGAATGGTTATTTGGAGACGTCGTATTTGATATTGTAAAATATATTTTCGAAAAATCATTCAATCTTAGAACAACAAATATATTTTCTTTCAAAAATAAATTTTTCATAACATAACTTTAAATGAATTGATCAATGATTTTCATTGAACATCTTATACAGATTGCACTAATAAATTGCAACTCAACTGATCAGTTCAGTTTGTCTATTTTTCTGCTGCAAATTTCTGCTGCAAATTTCTGCAGCACAGCCAGCAGTGCCTGGGTTTGCTGTTGTTGCTGGGTCAGCAGATTCATCTGCATTTGACTGAATTGCTACATCTGCTGTTGTTGTTGCTGTTGGAAGGTTTGGAGCATTTCTTGCTGTTTGTCTTGCTGGCGGACAAGTTGCTGTGTGAACTCCTCATGCTGTTTCACCTGTGCGAGTTGTTCCTGTTTCCTAAGCTCTAATTCCTCTTGCTTTAGCTTGTAGTCTTTATCTGACTTCTCCTTGAGATAAAGCATCGTGTCATTTCTAGATCTTCTCCCTCGCTTTTGCAGAGGTTTTTCAATGATTTCCATGCAATTCATCTTCGGCATTCACTCGCATTTTGGTTTCCGTCATCGTTTCCAGTGCCTTATTCCTCATTTCTTGTGCAATATTCTTGTCACTTGCAACTTTGTCTCTTTTTTGTTGCTCCGAGTCACTCTGATCTTTTTCTGAGGCGACTGCTTTATCGCATATTTCTTCCATTGCTCGATGAAATTCTGAATTCTGATAGCGGTTCTACGGCTATACCACTGGCTTTCACTTCGTCTGCCATTTTCTTCTTGTATTTCTTTATTAAGACCAAGTTGACTCGATCTCTTACGGATCTAACGTTTACGCAAAACTGCGGTGTCGGTTCTGAAAAACCATTTAGATGGTTTGCAATATTTTCCCATAGCCTCGCTCTCTCTCTCTCTCTCTCTCTCTCTGCTGCCTTTAGCTTTTTGATAAGGATTTATTGCCAAGACTTCTCGAACAAGGAGCAAATCGTGTGCCTTTGTCCAGTGCATAGGTACTGACCTGCAGCAAAAATAGGAGAACTGTTTGACAATTTGTTCAGTAAAACTGAAGGTATGTAATTTGTACGCCATCTAAAATATAAAACCCCTTTGCAACTGCAGTGAATATTAAACGCACATCAAAATAAACCATAATTAATATGCACGGAAACAGTTGCAATTATAAATTTCAGAGATCTGTTGGTCTTGCTCAGTTGGCTTAAATTCGACAGTAAGAACGACTTGGAAATTTAGTTGTTACAGATTTCACTCATCCATGAAAAAGAGCATCACTTTATAATATAAATACACTTGACAGAAACACTGGGATCTATATATATGCTTTCAAACGCGGATATACTAAAATTCACAACTAGCACTAAATTGCGAGAAATAAAACACAATCGTTTTCCCTCTAAACTAAACTCGAGTAAAATAAATGCTAATTTGGTACATGTATACATGTATACGTTTTGTTGACATGGCTCCAATTTCGGTTACGAATTTATATAAATATAATGGTAGGTTTTCGATCATTTTTCAGGGGCATTTATTTCCAGGCTTTGTTGTTCTTAAAATAAGAATTCTGACTGAACTATGACTATGAGGCGAGTCCAAAATTTATCTGGTTCTTGTAAAAAGGCAGCTTGTACACCATAAATAAATAAATATAGTTTCAGAATCGCGGACTGAACATATATATAGAGGATATTACACGGTTGCGAGAAGATATGGATTTTTTATTGTTCTTGTCACGAGAAGATAAAATCCATATCTTCGAGCATACCGTGTAATGTTCTTTTTATTATATGGAAAAC
>JANVCJ010083930.1:0-10977 GCA_026413505.1 Epizoanthus ramosus | reverse complement strand
TTTATGAATGGACGTTGGCAGTCAACAAATTTTGGTTTTGTTTCTTCGAAAATGGCATTGGCACACCCCTCCCCCCCCCCCCCCGTTCCCCTCGGGCAGCGCTATATACTTTAGAAAATCGGAATGTTCGGAAAAGACTGGTTTAAACTTTTAAGTTGTTTGTTTCTTTTCATCTGTTATGGATTTACTTGTAAGAGTGCGTTTTTAATTGTTTTTACTTGTTTTGAAAAAATCTACAAAATTTCAATACTAGACATTCCTAGCCTATGAACAGGCTCTTTTTTGCAGGAAAAGGGGCGCAAAACGCGAAAAATTGCTAGTACTCAGCAACCCTTGAAACATGTTTGCCGTACATGGTATATCCATTTTCGTGGAAATGCCAATGGCTTTGAGCAACAGGTCTGGCAAAGTTTGAGAATATTCTCTGGTGTTCTACCTTAATAGTTACATTTACAACTATTCAATGTCGAAACCATTTATGACACTTTCCATGTTTTCTGGTGTCGCTCAAAACTCAAAGATGGCTGATTTATGATCTCATATGACGTCGTAATTGAAACGACTAATTTCCATTACAATTGCAGTTGGCTAATTTTAATTAAAATTACTACAGCAACTTGCTTTTTCTTAACTATGATACTTGTTCGAAGTTAGAGGATGCGGGCAATTTCAACCTCCACTCCCCCCCCCCCCCCTCAGTTCCGGCAACAAAACCCAAAATATTAGAAGCTCGATGACACTTTACCTTGCCTCAAATCTGAGTGGAAAATATGTCACGTCTGGCCTTCAACGTGAAGTAAAAATGCAAACCGTCATTATTATGGACATGCAAAAATAGCCTATTTTTCATTTAATACAAACATAATGAATTAATTTATTTATTTACGTAATTATTATGTAATTCTTAAAATCGGTATGCATTATAAATAAGTTAAAAATCCACAGCCACACTTTAAACTAGATGTGAAGCCTTTCAAGAGTTCTAGGAGGAATCCAATGCTTTGACAATACACTACTAACACCATTGGAGGCTTGACAATGAGTTGACACGAACCCACTTGCTCTTGGCATATATGCAGTACACTACTAATTCTTGTATTAACTTATTAACTATTGAAAATTAGGTATGAAGATCCCTGCATGGGAACAAAATAAACCATATTGTATTGTATTGTAGAGAGTTTTAAGCACTGCGTATACTGCTAATGGAAAAACTTCACCCGGCAAGTACTGTATTTTCTTGAATAAATGCCACTCTCAAATAAACATCCCTCTCGAAAAAGCACTCGCTTCCCAAATTTCCATCTTTTGCTACATATAAGTGACATAATTCAAGCAAATTTCTACATAATGTGTGCATGAATTCAGTTGTTACTTAACAGCTATTGAAAAAACATCCATTTAATATATGCCCCCTCTCAAATAAATGCCCCTCTCAAATATAATAGATGCCCCCAACCCCCACTTAAAATCCTGCACTTATTAAAGAAAACACAGTACAACAATTATACCAGTGTAATCCAAGCCTACGCTTTCTTAACCCACATACTAATCCTAACTCTCTGGCGTGGGGTAAAGGTTGGGTAACCTTCCTATATGGATTATATACCATTTGCTCTCACATCATAGGGCCACTTAACCTGCAAACAGTTCCTGAGAGTATTAGTTCCAAAAGCAATTCAACACTACCTAGGACTATGCCAGTAATTTCATATTTCATGTCTCGTCTTTCAATCAGGCTTTGAGGAACTGAATAGAAAACATTTCCAAGGAACAAAGCCCAGGTTTCCACTAAACAGCAAATCTGGAATCTTAGTACTGAACTCACTATCAGTTTGGGCCATGAAGTGAGATCAACGTACATGGAATTCATGCAATATCAATCCACACTAAGCCCTAGTAGAGAAATTGCAAGGCAAAAAGAAATTCACCCCCTCCCCTGAGACAACATGCCAATACAATAATGTCAACAGGTTTTATCAATGCTACTGCATTAGTCACGTCTCAGTAATAAATAAATTGTGTATCTCCAAATAACATACAAAACTGTAAGTCACTAATTTCTTTCATTTGTAATCTCCCGAGGCACTGAAACTGATCTACCGTCTGACCGTAACTGGCATTAACAAAAGCCAAAACATTACAAATTAAAGAAAAATTAATAAGCCAAAATGATTACAAACTTGCAGTAATTGAAATTATTACTGTCAATAATAAATTAGATAATAAATTAATATTTTTATCTTATATGTAACTTAAGCACCATTTCAATTCATGTCCTACCTTGCAAAATAATTTTTGTTTTGATGTTAAGTAGTCTCTAGTTGCTAAAAATATTTTAGTCCTCACAACAAAAATAAAAATTAAATAGTTGCAGTTTTCTTAAAACAATGGCAACCAGTCAGTGGTTTCACCTGCAGCTCAATTGATTAGGAAAAGCAAAATAAATGGGTTGGCTTTAATTAGAGAAGGGTGTAATACAAATATCTCTGTGTATTTCTACATCTATATGTATTTCTTACAACAACTGTCGGGAGACAAAACCATCTCTACAATGAAAAAAGTGACTTACTCTGTTTCTCACAGAAAAACTTATGAGTTACTATTCGAAACCCCATTTAGTTTAAACATACCAGTCGCATCATGAAACATCTGCAGAAAGTTCAGCTTTCACTGACTTTGCTGAAGACATGCAGACCCAGGGACCCACTTGACCATTTGTCTGACAGGGGAGTCCGAATGAGGTTGGCTTCAAAATCCCTGGCTTCAAAACTGCCTACTCAAAAATCCCCGACTCTCTTGTATACCCCCCAAAAACCCAAAGGTACTTTACATGAATATATCCATACTGCCAGCTGAATATTTTTTTGACCCAAAAAAATCCTGGCATATTTCACACTCAAAAAATCCCTTCAGACTAAAACATTAACACTCAAATAATTCATTTGGACCCCCCTCCCTCCTGTCATGAGGATACTTGAGTGGGCCCCCTGGACATGCAGATGTAAAACTTTCCAGTTCATGGTTCACAGTTTGAATCATGAACAACTATACTTGAAACTGAACAGCCTGGATTCTGATCAGAAACTTAAAAGTTTTTCATGAGAAACTATGTTTTGCTGTGAGAATTTAAGTTGTGCTGTGACACTTGCTGATGAATACCACACCCAAACAACTCAAAGTTGCAGCTTAAAACACCTAATTACTTATCAACTATTCTTGACTGAGGTTGAGCCAGAACTAAGGAATGGCCACCCTTGATGCAGTAGGTAACGTTCTATAAACTTGCCTCTGAATTTTGCTATATACTGTACAGTGATGTACATGTAGTTCAAAGCCATCCTGCCACTTCAATCATGCCAGCCATGAATCCACAAACATCAACTACCAGTCTAGCTCAACTGGATAGTTTCCACTCAAACAGGCAGTGCAGTGACCAATACTCTTTCCAGGTGACTTGCTAATACCTGACTGCACTGCCTTGACAAGACCTTCTAAGGTCAAGTACACGAGGCTGTCAGCTCCCAAATCTTTGGCCAGCTCATCAGCACTTAACCTGTTGGCAATAAGTTCCTCTTTGGTTGGAATGTTAATTCCCATGTAACACGGATGTTTGACTGGAGGTGATGCAACTCGGATGTGCACCTAGTTCAAGTAAAACAAAACAGATAGATATCAGAGAAACTGCACTAAACAATCTGGGTCCTCAATTCATTCTCTTTTCAGCAAGAATAGGCAATCATTGGATGATTTCTTGCAAATTTAATACAATCACGATAAATTTGTAATATAATTATGTAAATTTTGAACATAAATTTGCAATATGCATCAACTCTTCCAAAACAACCTTTAAATACACCAATGCACCAAAAACTCCACATCCATGTGGTTAGGGTAGATGGGTACATTTATAAATGTATTGACTTCGTCACTGGGTATTGCTATAAAATTATTGGCAGTTTAACTAATTGAATAATAATTATGATCTTTACTGAAGTTGCAAATTGTGGTTTTCAGAAGTGACCTCTAAAATAAATTATTTAGTATTAACAGTAGTATATACAGCATACAGGCTCATTATTCTTAACCTCAAATTGTTCTTAAGGGACCTGCGATGTCAAGAAATCGGCTGTTACTAAGGGAATTATAATAATGAAGAAAGATTCCGAGCGACCAATTGTCACCATGAGGAGAATGAACGTGATAATTATTTCAAAATTATTTTTTTCTGTTGATGATGTCATACATAACGTCACATAGCCTAAACTTAAAACAATAATGGGGTCTTGCACGAACATGGAAGGAGAACAAAGTTGACTGCATTTTAGTTCTAAGAAAATTTGTTTCTAACAAAAGTATGTTTCGCAATTTCTCACTTGTGTCCCATGACGTCAGATTCTGGCATCAGCAGATGCATGATGTGGCATTTTTCACATTTTAAGAAAGAGAATGAAAAATATGAAGACATACTTTTTTTTGTATTTGCAAATGATAAATTATAACAAAAATTTGACTCAAGTCGGAACATTCGTTATGCAGATATTATCTTTTGAAAGAACCGGAAGTAAAAATTCACAAATTTCAATATCGTCCAATCCGGGCGCGCGCGAGCGCGTTTGATTCGTGATTCGTGATAAAGATGGCGCGAGCGCGCGCTCAACGGAAAAAATCAACTTCCTTAGCAACCTTCGCGTCGCAGGTCCCTTAATAGCCAGAGGCTATATTAGATAAAATAGTTGTATTTGTAGGATCTTCCTTTGCTACACCTACCGTCCGTGGGGCCGAGGGCCGTTAAGCCGTTGGTTCCCCCAGCGGAGGAAAAGCCACTCTGTGGATATGCTGGTGTATAATATTATTATTATTATTATCAATTACCTGCAGTTCGTGACAGGTAATGGCTAATTAGAGGTAATTGAGGAGGTAAAAGAAGATCGAAATATTTTGGAAACCGTTTATATGTTGAATCAATAGAAACGAATTTGAAAGAACATTACATAGATGACAATGTTAATGGGCAACGAATGTGACGGCTAGCTTTATTACATGGCCATGTGTGGTACTGATGTTAAACATGACACTTCACTTTTCCCTCTTCTGCTTTATCCTCTTTATTATTTAGATGAGGATGAATGTGCTCCTCGGAAGGTCCCTGGCATGAATGAGACTGCACCCCTGGCTGACTGTCAGCAGACCTGCATCAACACGAAGGGGAGCTACCGATGTTCGTGTCGATCGGGATATCGGCTATTGAATAATGGAAAACAATGCGAAGGTAACTATATATTACAAATGAACATTGATATCATTATGTCACTTATGAACGTATTACATCTTACGCGATTGCCCCTTCCACATTCCCTAAACCACCCCCCTGACCAAGATAGGGTTAGGCCAGAAGAAGCTTGTCTACCAATCGCTGTGCTCTTATAAGTCATTTCAGAGTTGTAATAGCTGAACATAATCTTCTGACAGCCATTCCAATTATTTCCGATATAGTAAAGTTTGATCACATTTCCTCCGTGATACAGATATTGATGAATGCGCCCTTATTAACAATCACCGGTGCAGTCACAGTTGTCACAACACAGACGGAAGCTACACTTGTTCATGTCCACGAGGGTACAGACTTGCGTACGACCGCAGAACATGTACAGGTAAGTCGTACAAATTGCATTTTACATGATGCAGGACCAGTCAGTAACACAGTTTTAGTATTTCCTATGAGAGAAACACAACTGAGGCAATCATTCCTAACTAGTTCATTTCTATTATTATTATTATTATTATTACTACAATAGTAGTGACAATAACATATATGTCGGAATATATAGAAGTTAAGGCGATAGCGCACGCTTGTATGCTATATGACTTATGAGTGCAAACTAACCAACTAAAATGTCCACATACAACAAATATTATATAACTTGCTGAACGCAAGTTTATAAACCAATTGCACTCCCTGACTCCTAGATTTCATTACTACGCATTCACATTGTCAGCACATTTTGAAAAACATGAATATGAGATTCGTAAAAACAAGCTCAGTATTCTCCGAAAAAAAAGTCGAAAAGCAAAGAAAATATACCTGCCACTACATATTGCTCTTGACATTATATATCTCACTCTTTCACAAATAAAATACTGTCTTCCATAATGTATGCTATATGCGTGCAAACTAACCAACTAAAATGTCCCCATACAACAAAATATTATATAATTTGCTGACATCAGTTCATAAACCAGTTGCACCCCCTCACTCTGAGATTTCATTACCTTGACTTTATTCGTTCAGGCCTTGTTTGCAAATTTCGACTTTGCAAATCATTTTTGTTTCTTTAACAAATAACTTGTACGACTTTCGGCTACGTTGTGAAGGGCTGAGAGCACTGCCAGGATATTTACGGAGCCGCGTTTTGAAGCACGTTTGACACTGTCAACAGTCTTTTCTCTAAATGCTAAAATATAAAAGTAAAATAATAGAATGACGACAACTCTCATTTTGTAATTTCAAAATGAATATTCGTAAAAACAAAAACCGGCGGCAGGCAATACGTAACTTACATTTTAGATCATCAATTTGCTGAGCAGTCCATTTGGAAGCATTCTTCTAGCCAACAGATATTTTTGAAAATGTATGCATACAACTTTCTTAACAATGAATTTATTCTCATAATAAAGTTAAAATACCAACGACAATGTTTACCAGAAGATTTTGGTCTTGGCATCTTGAACTTTTGTAGTCTTTCATAAACGAATTACTGCCTTGATAACGAAATGCTGCAATCCAGAATGTATGCTATATGATTTTTAATTAACTCACTAAAATGTGCACATACAACAAAATAGTATATAATTTACTGACAGATTGCACTTAATATAGCGTTTAACCGTTATGGCGTTTTATGCCTTATGCCGAGTTTAGCAGATTTATATATTTTGTTTATACTTCGTTATGCTTGTACGAACATTGCGTTACTGCCTCCTATGCGATTCTATCCATAGTTTCTCGTACAAATACCAGTTTCAACAGTTTCTATTTCCATAGATTGATATATACATGTATAGATTACTGTAAGATAAGGAAAACGGTGGAGGGTGTAAGAATTAACAATTATCTTAACACAGAGGGTTTAATAAAAGACAATTTCACACATACATTTTTCATGCAGCAGCAAGTTATGATGACTGACATACAAGTTATGGCCTGTTACCTTGTCCGAATTCCTCTCAGCCCAACAGAACAATTGCTCCACTGTCTCATTCTTGTGGTAGTGTGGATTCCCAGGACTAATGCCTAAGAGTATTGTACACCGGCACTGCAGATAATTTTGACCATTAATGGCCGCCTGGCTGAGTGTTACTGGAGCTGTTTCCATGTCAAGGTGCAAACAAAATCACTCTTAAATGCAACACTCACCCAGGATTCCGGACCCTCTGATGGTCTTCATATCCTTATAGTTGACGTCGCTGGGAGGCCATAAAACATATATTTTAAAGAAAATTGCTACTTTTGAAAACTACTTAATTATGACACTGGCCATTAGTTTTCGGTAGAACCTGACTATAACAATTAATTTTCAACCCTAATTGGTCTTTGGAATACACATGCTGGCGCCAAATCGATGTGAAAGTCCAGGTTGGAGCAAATTTATGTCAGTTTGGTCACCTATATGACAGTTGTTATTGCCAGAAGCTATATTATTTTGTCGGAAAAGGAAAAAGCAACTTAGGCAAAGGCAACTTAGGCAAAGGCAACTTAGGCAAAGGCCAACACAAATGCAATCGCAAAATAAAAGGCGAAGGCCAAGGAAAAGTCCAAGATAAAAGCAAAGCCAAAGACAAAGGCAAATGCAAAGGCAAAGGCAAAGGCAAAGCCAAAGACAAAGACAAAGGCAAAGCAAAAGACAAAGACAAAGACAAGATACCGCGGAGACTAAACTAGCCTGAAGATTGCTCAAAGCAGAACAATCAGTCTTAAATCATATTTGACAAATACGTTGATATATACGATAGTTTAAAATGGAGGTTAACGTTACAGGAGAAATCTAAAGAAGTTTGTTGCAGTATTTCTTGAAATACAGAAAACTGATGAAATTTTACTTCAACTTCCTTAGATACCGTTGTCGAGATTTCTGCTGGGAAGGCAGATTGAGTTTATAGAAGCCTTCGGCTCGTGTGCCACTTTTGGTTCTTTCGCCGTGTTTTGGCGTCATTTGAACATCTATTTATAGTGAACAGACGCACGGAAAATGGAATCTATTTGTTAAATTTATTGGCCTCCCACCAGGTTTGTTGAAATGAAAGCCATAAAAGGCTGCAGAATCGTAGGTGAGTGTTGTAATTGAGAGTGACTTTCTTTGAATTCACCTTGAGATGGAAGAACGGCCAGTAACACTCAGCCAGGCGGCCATTAATGGCCAAAATTATCTGCAGTGTCGGTGTACAATACTCTTAGGCATTAGTCCTGGGAATCCACATTACTCCAAGACTGAGACACTGAAGCAATTGCTCTGTTGGGCTAAGAGGAATTCGGACAAGGTAAATGGTTATAGATTGTATGTTAGTAATCATAGCTTCCTGCTGCATGAAAAATTTATGCGAGAAACCACTTACTGGCGATTGCTTTGCTGTAAATAATTGTGCTGTTAAGTTGAAGGAATCTCGTATTAATTAACCCCCTGACACATCTGAAATTATTCAGTGCTATATATCAAGGCACTGACTTATCGGCAGTATGTATATATTTGAATACACTTTCGTTCTCTTATTTCCTAGGTTCTGTTGGTTATACTTGACAAAATCTCCGAACACAACTACAGAGCCATCGGCTCAAACAATCCGGAGAAATCCGCGCGTGTAAGTGCAAACCGATTAAGAAACAAATGTAAGAAAGCCGCACAAAAGATTGGCCTCTCCGAAGCCAAGTACAGCTATGTAAGGTGGATGGAAGAGATAGAATCGTGTCAAGAGTACAAAGAAGCCTTTCAGAGCATCAACGATCTTTATCGAGTGAATGATGAGTTTCGCAAGGAAGTAAAAGAATCGACCGAAGCTGCACTAAGAAGTCTGAAGAATAGCCGAGGAAGGGTACAGAATGAAAATGAAAGTGACATTGATAGAGAGGAAGGGGAGAAATATCTGCTAAAGGAGTTGGCTTTCTTTCAGGTCGTCCCAAGTGTTTATGAGAACTGTAATAGATCTGTACTTGTCTATCACCGTCCTTGGCCAGTATTAGAAAAATTCTTTAGTGGTTACTATGATGGTGTTATGCGATCTTCTTTAGGTTTTGTCGTTTGTGAGTAATGAACTATATTTCATCATCATAATATTAATCTATTTCTTAACATAGCGCAATTACTTCAAAGGAATGCAACAATGCGCTTTACATGATATTATTATAATATGCATACTAACTAAATAACTAACTAAAGTAAATATACAGTATATTTCATCATAACAATATTCCCAGGGTAATGATATTCTAACTCGCTCCTGAAGTCCTTGCTAGAAGTTGTAATCTGGTTCGAGTGAATAACACACGAAAATCAAAAGCAAAATAAAACTGAAAGATACAACTGCATCGTGTTTAATTACTATGTTATGTGCTAATTGTACACAAAGTCGCATGGTTTAATTTCTAACCGTTTTTAAATAATTAATAGGACCAAATACCCCTCCCCCCTCATGCAGTTCGTTTTCCTCAAAATGGCCGTTATGCCTTTAGGGGCTAATGACGCAAGGTTTAATTATCGCGCATATTTTGGGTACACGTGACTTTCACGTGCTCTACCCTGAGTAGAAAGGAAACGATAGTATGGATTGAATCATGGCTCACTAATTTAACAGATCACAGAGTGTTATAGTGGATGGTGTATGCTCAAATTCAGTAGCAGTAACATTAGGAGGGCCGCAACGCACTGTGCTCGGTCCGTTAATTAAAGTTTTTGTTACTCATTTATAACATGCAAGATAATTTGGAATGCACGCTAAGGCTGTTTGCTGACGACTCCCTGCTGTATTATAAAATCTCCCATGAGGCTGCGACCCAAGCCTTGCAGCGTGACCTATACGATTATGGGCTAACAAGTGGCGGATGCTGTTTAATCGCTCAAAGTGATATAAAATGTCTGTCTAGATCCCTAATTAGTGAAAAACTATACACTGTTGGATTGTTGTCCGGTTTGTAACCTTAAGTTTCTTGCAGCACACAATTACATCTAAGAGTTCCCAAGCTTATATTAATGTTCATTTACCATATTGGAAGAATTTACATTTTGAGATGATTGCTACTAGTGTGTGAACATTCTCTTCGTGAAAGAATGGTCAAGAATGTCTGCCTCTCGAGAAACATCAGCGACGATATATATATTTTTTTACACAACAACAACAACATTTTATTAACAGTATAATTAATGTATTTCCATTTCTTTAGTAAGATTGGATGACTTTGCTTACCAGTACAGCACAACTGATTCCATTTATTGATTAACAAAGAAACAAAAGCGCAAAGCAGGATGGTAAGTGATAAAGGGTCAAGTTTTCGGCATTTAAAATTCTAAACAACACTAAACTCCGACAATTTGGAGTTACACTGGTGTTAACACCTGTTTTAAGCTCAAATGCGACCTTGGCAATATGTTTGCTTGTTTTTTGTAGATCAACAAGACGCTTGTTCAGCGTTTACTCGGGCTATGTGCATGAGAGGAGTGGGAATTTCCTCAGAATAGCAGTTATTCGTTTCACGGGAATTCTGCCCTGCTCGCGGTCTCGTTGCACGTGTAGTCTATTTATTTATTATTATCTCCTTTACATCATGTTACAGGTTTCTTGAATACGTAAGTTAGAAGTAAAGGAGAAAGGGCAAAAAATAGGTAAACTAATACATTGCCCTTATACGAACACGTATGTTTAGTCAGGAGATAGCTTAATAGATATGCAAGGAGAGAAAAAGCCAGTTTAGTATAATTTTAGTTTAGA
>JANVCJ010083919.1:0-10978 GCA_026413505.1 Epizoanthus ramosus | reverse complement strand
GTAGCTGAAAAAAAAAATTGTTTGTACCTGAAAATTTCTCATCCCCCCCCTCCAGAAAAATAATGGTTCGTCCCTTACATGAGAGTATTACAGAGGAGGTCAGAATGTTGAGCACAGGCCACATGTAGTAACCATAAGGGCTAATCAGGACAGGTGGCCTTTACATGAGCGTATTACAGAAGAGGTCAGAATGTTGAGCACAGGCCACATGTAGTAACCATAAGGGCTAATCAAGACAGGTGGCCGTTACATGAGAGTATTACAGAGGAGGTCAGAATGTTGAGCACAGGCCACATGTAGTAACCATAAGGGCTAATCAAGACAGGTGGCCTTTACATGAGAATATTGCAGAGGAGCGGTCAGAATTTTGATTTAGAAAGTAGTGCGTACAGGTACCATCTGATTTTCCCACCCCAATATAATTTTGACTAAAAATCCAAGCGTATTTTTTTGTCCCAGCCTAAAATTTGGAAAATTTCCATTTCCATTCCCATTCCAATTTTTGAGATAGTTTTTCCCAGTCCCAGTGCCGAAAATCTCATTATCCCCCACAGAAAAGCAAGTGGCAGTTCCCATATACCCATTCAAAGGGTGTTCATTCATCAAGATTTGCCTTAAGTATATACCAATATTTTAGTCTGATTGATTTACTATGACTAAGAATTCTACTTCCACTTGAGTATAATTTTTAAAATCCTAATTAAAATATGCCTATTTATGAGGATGACATCATATTCAGTATGAGACCTTTGTCCGGCCGTGAGTAGTATATGTATGGGAATAGACCAACTGCAATGCAAACTGGTTTCTCTTGGCCTTAAAATTGTGTGGTAGTAACCACAAAATACCTCGTTAAATATTGTACAATATCATAACCAAGTAGGTATCAAGTTCAGGCGCCGATCCAAGAAAAGACCTGAGCGTTTTCCAAATGTTCTAGGATTGTCTGGGTCATTATACACCCCCGTAAAATCTCCAAACATAGCGTTCCAAAACGTTGTTTTCAGGTTAAGTTACATTGCTATACGCTTCACTGATAGAAGGTGAGGCAATGGACTTGGAGAATAATTTACTGTCACTGAAAGGAAGTAATTAAAATATCCTGTAAGATCGAACATTCTGACCGGTTTTCAGAAACAAGTGTGAACTGGTCTGAGTCTGAGCCTGGATTAGTATAATTTTACACTGGACTTTACACTGAAGAGACTGCATGCGACTTGTAAAAATGATGATAAATTTAAAAAAACAAACAAATACTTCAGGCTCTATCAACGAATCCATTTCTAAAGTTGTAGAAATTAGTTATTACTTCATTTCGTTACTTCACGTAATCTTATTTGCTAAAACAACGGATTTTGGGAGTGTAATATCTGTGATCTAAACATTGTTTTACGTTTCTCATTTCTAATCTCTGAAGACAGGTGGAAAAGGTTATATTTAATAGACATAGTTACAGAACGGTTACAAAACGTATTATGGAATAATAAATTCATAAATTGTACTTTCATAACTTTAATATGTGACAATTCGTACTTCTTCACATATTCACTGAGTTTCCTATCGAAAATTCATTTTGTATATATTAATAAAGATAGTATATAAACAATATCCAATAGTTCATTAAACGGTAAACGGCTAATTCACTCATAAACATTTTCAATTTACCAGGCTATATATTCAGAAAGCATTTTGCAAACTTAAATATCAATACTGGACAAGCTAAAATGTTTCATATATGTCACAAAATAAACCACATCCTCAACGAACGTGAAAAGTCGGAAGTACCAAAAGAGAAAAGCTAGCTCAGGGAAAACCTTCAGTTCTTTTGAATTACTGAACTGATTTTTGAATTGGTTATCTCTCAAAAGCTGCCTTCATGACATCGCGGTTATATCCGCTGTGAAAATCATAAATAAATATGGAAGCATAAACTTATATTTAAAAATTTCAAAACGTAAATATATTTAGTATAAGCCAACTGACCTCAACTGCCGTCTGGCAAACAGAGAAAGGCAATATTTCCGTTAGGAAGTCAATATGTTGAAGGAGTACTTTTGAACTTAACAGTAGATTTTTTTACTGCCGAACTACATCGAAAACATGACAATACTCACTATATCCTTGCCCCGGTGCTGACTTTGCTCTTTGGCATAACACGAGAATCAGAGCAAATGCACTCATAAACGATGCCATCCGAGACATAATGCTAGTTTTCGACAATATCTGCATTAATGTTAAGCTGGTTTTCTTCTCCAGCTAGCTACAACCCGTCGTGTGTTTGTTTGTTTGTTTGCTTGCTTGCTTCCTTACTTGTTTGTTTGCTTGTTGGTTTATTTATTTATTTAAGTACACTGACCAAAAGCTGTATATATATATATACAGCACCTGCCGAGAGACATGACGGAATTCATACGAATCTGCACCATCCGGATTAACCCCTGTGGGTGTGGTTCAAATCTGAGGGTTCAAAAGTGTCCATGAAGAAGCATATGTTTTATCCCTGTCTTCTTTTCCAATTGTGTATTGGCTAATAACAATCCTTAGTGAAGCTCCAGTTTCATCTAGAAATATTTCGTCGTGCGACCTGTTTTGAGCGAGGGGCTTTTAATCTTCACAAACTTCGTCACTGAACTCAAAGCTTTCTATATGCAGCAGTTCGTGGTCAGGTGGGCGAGAATTAATCCCTATATATTGACTAGAAAGGTAGCCTAAAGCAGAATTTACCACGCAAACAGCCTCCACCTTGTCTTGTGCTAAATCAGGGTTTACACAAGACCAGCGAACACGTTTATAAGCACGTATTTAAACACGTCGATGACCCCATTAACTGATCAAATGTGACAGACGTGAAAAGGAATGGAAATTCTCTTGTGTTTTTGCACATACATGTCAGTTGTCTATCGTCAGGACACTTCACCTTCATTTCTGTTGTTTACCACTTGAATTCAAGTTCAGTAAATACATAAGTGTATGCGTTTATTAATAGCACACTTTTCCGGCGTCTTCTGCTGCAGCAGAACTCACTGTTTGTGCAACTTTGGTTTCAAAATAATCGAATTATTGATAGATCAACTGAAATTATGGATATGTCAACTGAAAGTTGATGTGTTATGTTCTTCACCACGAGAGTGGAAGGTTCGAGCTGACGTTTCGAGCGCTAGCCCTTCGTCAGAGCAGAAGACGATCGATGAACTCAAACATTCCGCCCTCACGGCGAAAAACATAACACATCAACTTTCAGTTGGCATATCCATAATTTGGCCTACTTTGCGAGGTAGAAAACTTGTACTTAGATACTAATCTACCAGAGATTTCTAAATAATCAGTTTATGTTGTGGCCTTGACATTCAAGTAAAACGGAAACTCTTCTAAGTATGAACACCAAACTGGGTACAGCAAGTCAAAAGCAGTTTAGCCAGTAGTCAGGCAGGTGTACTCTTTCAAAAACATCGATTTCTGCAGGATAATACTTCTTTACTGTAGCTAGAGTAGTTTGAACACAGCTGACTTACAATGTACATATCCCGGGTACATATACTACCGATTCATCAAACACAAACTAGTTCTCGACTGAAGAGTCGATGCGCGCAGTCTTTTTCCGAATTGTCTCCCACAGAGCAGATTTTAAAATAAAAGGCCAAAACTCTCTACGTCTGTAAGTTTCTTTCTAGATATTTCTCGTATTCTTTCAGTGATTAGGTGGAGGAGATGCAGGACGACAGTCGCGTAAAGCGAGATCAAGCGACCACGAGAGTTGATGAAAGTTGACTCTTTGAGAGTTACATGCGAGCGCACTCATCTATCATTGTCAACTGGTCAAACGAATAAAGCTCTCATAGACATTTGTATATGTTCAAACTTGATGATTATCATATGCACTAGAGTCGATGAGAGCGCGCAAGAGCTGGGTCAAACGTGAGCGAGAGTTTCATATCTCCTTAACTCCTCAACGACTCGCATGCCCGTTTGATCCCCTCTTTACAGAAAACGACAGTTCTTAGGCACCTGGTCATGATTAGAAGCGAAAGTCGGTAAGCCGAGAAGCATCTTCTCTGGTATCTGTTCGATGACAATTCTGTTTCCGACCTTTGATCGTGTTTTCAGTTTTTAGTTTTTAAATCCGGACAACGTAGGCAAAGGGACATCCGCTCTTGAACATTCTGAACGAATAATACGATTTTTATGCTCTGTTAAAGATTAGGATACTTGAAAATCATTGTCAGATTGTATTTGTACGCGACAAACTAGAAGATGCAAGGCTGATCGAATGGTTATAAAGTTTCACTTATTGCGCGGCCCAATACTTCGGTCGACTCAGGGAAAATGAACTTTGGCCAGGGGCTGGAAAAACTAAGCAAGGTATTTTTAAGATCACTCCTAAAGGAAACCACAAAAATCCGCCTACTTTTGAGGCTGGAATCCGGAACAAGGACTGCAGAGACTGGAATTTGGAATCCCGCTAATTTTCGATTTATCTTCTCGCGTTGAAAATATCCTCATTCGTTCGCTTCGCTCCACTCGAAAATAAAAATCTTATCTCCACGTGACCGTGTAATATCGTCTATATATTTTAATTATATTAATTAATAGGTGATTATAGATGGATATTTCATTTTAAAAATGCAAGTGTTTATAGATATAATAGTCATTTCTGGATACATTGATACGAGGATAACTCGGAGCTACTCCTTCACCATCTCACGCATTTGTTGTTGTTTCTTATTCAGCGCAGCTGCAATGGTATTTAACGTGCCTTGTTCTAATATTAATTCAAAGACACTGATTACAATTATAAAAAAGAGAACTCCCAAAACTTTGTGGTGAGGGTGTGTGGCCGGCTTCATGAAACCCTTACCCGTTTTCTGACCAAAATATGCGAATTTCCCTACCCGATTTCAGACCTGGCCCTAGAATGTTGTCCTTCCCATTTCATACCAGTGTGATTTTAACAATCTCAGCTACCACGAATGGGTTCTGTTTCCGTACTTCGGATGGTAAATATATTATATGAGAAGGACCCAAAAATATTTGATCACACGGCACATCTCTACAGTGTATTCCAAAAACATTACCCAATTTCGGAACAAATGTTCAAAATGCATACCCAATTTCAGACCAAAACGGCTCGAAAATCATACCATTTGGGCCGCACATACCTATATAGCTCATCTGAGGGAGTACCCTCCGGGGGTCACAAGTATGTATCTCTCTTGAGCATTTCATTATTGGGGAATTTCGGTTATTAGCTGTTTCTATGGCAACACCTAGTGTTTTTGGCATCTAGCCACCTCAAAAAGCAATAGACCAATTGCGACGATGAAAGTTTTTTAGATTGCGTTAAATGTAGAAAACTACAAAATATCCAAATTTAAAAATTCTGTCACGACAGTTTTGCGCCACATTAGATTTTTTGAAATTTTAAGGTGGCACCAAACCTTGTTGATAGAAATTATTAAGAAATTTTCTGAAATAGTTATATGGTAATGACTGCAAAATAATAAAAGATGAAGTTCACCGACTTAATTTTGCGCAAAAAGCGATTGAATGTCAAAGCTAGGGTGCATATGGGACCCTAATTAGTTGTCATGGAGACCAAAATTATATTGGGAGCATAAATTTCATATGTTGAACACGGTTATTCTACCATCGCTTAACGCGCTCTTGCGAAACAACTGTTGGTAAACTTCCATGAAATGTTGTAAAATCACTTGTCAACTTTACTGATGATATTGTACACGGCAAAGAGGTACGAGCCACCTTAAACTCGGGATCAGAATAGACTTTATTAGACTTTTATTAGATAATTTACATAATTTACAGGTGTTCCTGGCACCGCAAATAGCATAGCTAATCTAGGCGGGCCAGGATAACTGAACTAAAAGAAAACTGCTAAAATAGAGGTAAATGTGAGACTAAACTAAAACTTGAAAAAAGCATTGCTAAGATAAAGATACATGTAAACATGAGAGTATAGTTACAGGGAAGGGAGACAGACAATTTTGTACTTGTACAAAGGTACTATCAGAACAGTAAATGGATGCGATTGTACAGCTATGTACGATGTGACGTCAGTGCAAACCAAGATATGAATGGCATGAATAAACATTTCATTTACAGTTACTTGTTTGTTGTTGTAATATTTGTCTCCATGCTGATTTTAGCGCCGATTAAGCAGGTATGTTTATCAGTGAAAGCAAATTTCATCTTTCGTTGGGGGAAATTCAAACTTAAACTTTTAAAGATCTCGCGAAATACCGGCTTAATCGACCTCAAAATCAACATGGAGACAACTATTACCACAACAAACAAGTAAGTGTAAATGAAATGTTTTAATACTAATGCCACTTATTAGAGTATTATAAATGACGAATATTTGCCATACAAAATCTTAAATACGATCTAATATACCGGACGTCTGGCAGTGAACAGTCATACTCGCTGAAACAAGTTGCTTTCACTGATAAATACCTGGGTTGCCTGTGGTTTATTCTCGGCCTAATGATTGTTGGAGTAAAATGTAACAAACTCGAACGGTTCGCAACGTATGTTAAAATGTTTTTAAAAATGATTCATGTTTTGACAGATGTATTTTGTTAACGTTTATATTATAGGTCATACTAATAAATCGAAATATGAATTTTGCATAATCATGTCAGTGCACACAATAATTTTGTGCAAGTGTCATTGTTCTGATAAATAAATTACTCCCTGGATTAATGAACAACTGAAAGATACTGGAAGCATATTGTTCGGGAGTGATCCTAACTAGAAAGTTGTATTCCGTATTAAAGATCTAACAAGCGTATTATAATATCAAATAATATAAAGTCAGGTCAAAGGTAGAACAATATAGGTCTATATTGAAAAATGACTATTTTTCCCGCAGGGGGGTAGGTACTCCCTCACTTGAGCTATATAGGTATGTGCGGCCCCAAAGAGTATGGTTTTCAATCCGTTTTGGCCTGAAATTTTCCGCAACACCTTGGTCTGAAATTGGACCTATGGTTTTTGGAAGAAACAATTGGAATTACGCACAAGCTGTAACTTAAATTCCCTTTCCAGGTGTCCGCATCCTTTCTCCCGAGCGACCAGTTTTACCAAATGTTACTGTCATCAACCCAACCGAGATCAAAGCCACTTGGTGTCGTGTGAACTCCAACAGTGTTGAGATCGATCACTATGAACTATTTATTGACGATGAACTAGAGTATTCTGGAATGGACGTAATGTACGTGGCAAAAAGGCTGAAACCGTACACATAGTATGAGGTAAAACTTCGAGCTTGTGGAGTATTTTCAGGTTTTGATTTTATAACACTTCAGGAGTGTTCACACCTCCAAACAGGAAACTTCGTAAATTTAGCAATCCTCTTGTCTGGCAAGTCTAAGAGCAGCATTCTCTGCGGCTGTGCATTCAGAGGCTCAAAGCAAGTCATAATGAATCGCACATACACTGCCTTAGTTTGAGGATGATAAACCTTTCCCTTGCTCGTGTGTGAGCGCCGATGGAACGTGCCTGGAATATGAGTTAGTGGGTGTGTTGGCAACTCCCTGATCCTGAGTGTGGGCTGGAATTCTTTCCTGAAGTGATCAACCACTACTGACCGAAGCGCTTCAACCGCGACTATGTCGAGTGTGCAGCATTTCCTCCGCCCACCCTGGATAACGGCTCTAACGGCACTTCTTTTAGTATTATGCACTTCCTGTCGGATTTCGAGCTAAGACTTTTGAATTGTGCATGTGGCAGGGAGCTAGCTAGCTAGCTCGGAATTTATGAGCGCTTTCACGTCTCTCGTGCTCGCGTCACGCCTACTTGTGAGGCGTACCGCTCGCTTACAGTCCAGCTGTGATCGTTATCGAGTAATAACAAGCAGTAACAACATTTTGTGGTAATTATCTCGTGGTAACTGTCATCACGGTAATTTCTCAATAGGAAAGTGTATCACCATCAATTTCAAGCCTGGCTAATCCCTAAGAAAAACAGTCTACTAGCTTAGTCTACTAGTGTAATATACATAAATGAAATACACGCTTTTTTTATAAGAACAACGAAGCTCAGATCGTCCAAAATTTAAGAACAACTTCAGAACAATCTGAGGCTGGGAAGACTCGGAGCGGAGCCATAGCAATGTTTCAAGACGAGACGAAATATTAAGATTCGTTACTTAATTAATCTGATCGGCGGCAAGTAATAAAACACCAAAGCTTTTATTGTTTTTCATACATAAACTAAGTGTTGAACCATGAAAAACTTCTTGCAAAAAAACAACAACTCTATATCTTATGTTTTGTTCAATTAAATGTACCGAGTATTGGAATCTGTCGGCTGATCAATGAACGCGAATTTCAAAACATTCAAACACATTGGAGTTATAAGAACAATTTAAGAACAATTTGAGGCTGAAATGCACAAATTATTAAGAACAAATGAGCCCCAGCCAAAATATCTAGTTCTTACAAAAAAAAAAGCGTGTAGCAACAGAAAGCAAAGTGTGTAACATTGGCAATGCTACAGTGGGCCAACAGTATTTTGTACCGTCTTTAACTGGTTTATAAAGAGAAATAAACTAATCTAGTAACGCAACTTAATATTGAGTTATTCTTGTGGTAAATCTACAGGTTTATTGAAAAGGGATCGGGAATGTATTTTTAAAAACAGAAGAAGCATAAAGATGTGACTCTGACCTTAGAATCACACTTAATAATAATAATCGATGATCGCTTAGTGCGTGAAACTCCAGTTATTGTCATTTTTTCCATTTTATAATTTATATTTATAATATATGTTCACTGATGAATGTGGATCACTCGCGGTGCTTTCTTTTTGGCAGTTGGCATTGGCGGTAATATATATTTGTTAATATTTATGATTATAGTTCAGTATCTCCAATGCTTTTCTTTTCAGAAAATATTTGCGCTTGCAAATGATTTGCCGTGTTCCGGCGCCATCGGCAATGTAGTTTGTTTTCTTATAACTTGTGCAGTTTATCCAGGTGGTGTCAAATGAAAATAATTGAATTGTACAAATTTAGATCTATTGACCTGATATCAGAAAGTGTTGGAAGCAAGATATGAAACATTTTCTGAAGAAAACAACAATAATGTGGCTAAGTCATTTTACTTGCTCTGATTGGTCAATTCGAGGTCCGTAAGTCATCTTGCGGAGCCATGTAATAATATTTGATTAAATTCGTTAGCTCGGTCCATACCCCAAGTTACGGATTGTCGCTTTGTTTTTCCCATATCATG
Organism: Epizoanthus ramosus; assembly: GCA_026413505.1. Lineage (NCBI taxonomy): Eukaryota > Metazoa > Cnidaria > Anthozoa > Zoantharia > Epizoanthidae > Epizoanthus > Epizoanthus ramosus. The sequence goes on along the minus strand of JANVCJ010083919.1, from coordinate 1,730 downwards.
ACCTGTGTGCTCCGATCTTGGGCAATATAACTGTAGGACAAAAAAACCTTAGACCATAACTTATTATATTTATTTTGGCCCCAACCAGTGTTCTTTTTAGTCCGAGCGAAGCAAGAAGCGCAAACGCCAAGGGGCAAAAATAAACCGAATTAACTTTCAAAAGTTATGTTATTAGCCTTCGTTATCAATACAAAGGGCGAGTTTGCATAGAAAGTCTGCAACAAATCAATTTATTTGAAGCAACTATGTAACACGGTATCATGATGGGTTTCAATGAATTTGCGCCGGCCTGTGAAATTTTCAAGAGGGTAGTCTTACATTTGGCCGTGTATATTGATTATAATGATGGCGTTCTGCGACAAATACACATTAGTGTGTCATTACACTGATGTAGGTGTTCTTTCGGATAAAATGTCCACCACAAAACCGGAGTAAACCGCCGTTGTTCAGTTAATGTAGTTTTCTTTTGCCGAATGTTGAAACACGGACCGTGGACCGTTCACGGTTGTTCACATAGCTTGGTAGTCAGTGCATCTGGTCCTCTTCAACTACACACCGTGAGGCGGGCGGGGGGTGTATCGTGAGCCCCGAACTGTATCCGAGAAAATTGGTGCAAAACGGACCGCATAGCGATGCAGAGATACAACAACCGCCTGGTTCGCATTCATGTGCGTTACTATGCGGCTTGACGCATCATTTGTACACAATTAGCAAACGATTAAACTGTTGGTAACCTGCTACATGTTTATTGGTCGACATGTATGGACCGTTAAGATATCAATGGGATGCAAAGATATTCAATAGTTAGACTCGGGACATTGAAATCTTTTTGCAGCTGGAAAATGAAGAACCTCGCGGACTGCTTACCGTAGAAATCTAGTACATAGACAAAGTGCTGCGACTTAAACCTGTCACTGCATGCCGAACACCGGAGGAACTTGAATTTGTTTTACCACTATTAAACTTTAATAAGGCAAAACATTGACACGTTATGTTCTTGGTGTAAGAGTGAAAAAGATTCGAGCTAGAATTTCGATTTCAAAATCGTGAACTCTGAATACGGAAAATGCCCTGGGATGGGATACATGGGAAGCGTGGGATACAAATCACCGAATCGCCAGGAAAAATTCGCCGAGTACATGCGCCCGTATCATGCGGCAGCGAATTCACTGGCGATCGAAGTTCGCGGCGATCTCCGTCTAAAATTGCCGGGTGTGTCCTCGGCGGCCTTTCTTTAGCAAAATACTTTCCACTGCAATTACTAATTCGCTACACGGTAGAATTAGGAATCGCTAGAGCTCGTATTTCTTTTTTTTCTGAATTGTTCTGAATTTCAAATTTATTAGGAACCGGCATTAGGGCTCATTGTTCTTACGTTTTAACCAAAAACCTTTTCTAGGTTGTTCTAATTTCAAATGTGTTACAGACAATTTTAAAGGGGCTACGCCAAGGATATTTCAAGGCGTTTTTGCAATGTACGAAATTCTCCACAAATCACAGGAAATATAAAAATAACAGGTTACCGTGGTAGAAAAACACAAGAGAGATGATGATAAGTCATAAAGGAACGTGGATGGTTCAAATTGGGGACGATTAGAACGGATTACAAACTCTCAATCTAATTCCGGTCCAGGCTAGACATTAAATATTAAGTCAGTAAATCCATTCGCTATCAAAATTGTGTTTCTTGTATTTAGACACTTTCGGTTTTTACACTATATAACCATTTC
>JANVCJ010083908.1:0-10978 GCA_026413505.1 Epizoanthus ramosus | reverse complement strand
TTTTCCAGCGGATAAGTGTTAACCATTTAGCTTGTTTTATCCACTGGATAAGGATTTACAATTGGATTTATCCGCTGGATAGCGCTATTCACTCTTTGAACAACCGGGGCCAGATCCGGAGTAGGCATTTGTGTTCATACTTGACATACTTGCATGCACGAGAGTTTTGGTGAGCAATTGTTTTTGTTGGCCTGGGTGTCTATTTAACTTTGATTGCACTCTATTCTTCATAAGAACTGAGCTGAGGCCGAGGCTGAACGTTCTTAATTTGAACGTCCTTAATTTGCTTTTGGATTTCAGCCTCAAACGTTCTTAGAACGTTCTTATTTTTCTTTAACTTTAGAGCGGTTTAATCAGTATTGTTTTGCATTTTTTTGGTGCCAATAACAAAGCGCTGTTATTGTATGAATGACTCGGCTCTGTTAGTGTGTGAATTAAAGACTCTGTGTAGTTTTAATATACATGCAAGTGTCGAGCTGCAAGATTTGTCACAAAGAGAGACACAGGTGGGACCAAGGGATAGTGTTAAATATCAACCGCTTTTCAGTCTTCCATAAGGTTCATCCATCGGAAGTGAGCAAAGTGAGCATGTTGCAAGACAAGACATTTATTTCCTTGCTGGAAATTTTTTCTCGTAATTTGCATTTTGACTTGCCCTTCGGGCTTGTCAAAATACTGCACAGGACTCGTAAAGGTATCCAGCCATACTACACACTATACTCTTCAATAAGATATATATATGTACACCCTTCTTCGACACAGGGTACTTGAATGAACAGAAATGAAGGGGCGTGCCCCATTGTTGTGGTGGAGGTGCATGGGCGATTATATGACGCATAAATGTGCTAAATGTACAAATATTTTTATTTCTTTTTTTTACTTTACTTGGGCAGGAGAGTTCTGCCACTGCTTTACACCGACAATGATCGGAAAAACTAGAATCAGTCTGTATCTTATAGAGTTGTTCCGTCACTTTAAAGGCTAGAAACCGAATGGATGAAATAAAGAAAGAGTAAGAAAGACAAAATCACTCGGACCAAGTCAATGTGGCACGTAAACGTGTCGCACTCGCGCATTTGGGTCGCATATTCTTTCCAAGTTCATCGCGTGCCACAACAAATGCGAAGCTTCTCTTCTGAGAATTGCCGCTTTACCCGCGGCCTGCCGTTGTATGTCCCGCTGTGCCTCGGGATCGTCCGTTGTGAAGTATGTATCAGCTAAATCCGAGGAAGCCGAGCTTTCTGTTTCTTTACTGCGGCTATTTGTGCGTGTCTGTGATCTGGAGCGGTAATATCGGAGTCTTTGAGCAGCTCGTGACCCCAACATGTCTGGCTTCTCGCTGCTTTCCCATTCACTAGATAATCCATCCTTAAATTGTCCTTCATGTTTTGGTGTTGAGTCGTAAACGATTTCAGCTCGTGAATTGGATTGTCCTGCGCTAGGTGTATCAGAAGTCATACTTTTCTGGTTCAAAGCTGGTCGACTTCCAGGTAAAGGTGGCAAGGTATATTGCATTTCGTTTCTTCTATGACCTGTGTTTGGGACATAGTTTATAGCTTTAGTCAAATTATTTTCAGAGTTCTTTTCCTGAAGATGTTCACGTTTGTTGATTTTGCCAGAAAGAGGTGGAGAATTGTAAGTTCTTGAGGAATCCTGTGTGTCTTCGCTTTCTAAATTTGGTAATGTAGTATGTTCATTGTTACAGCGAGAGGTGTCTCTTTCCATTCCAGGCTTTTTATTTTTATGACCAACTGCAATATATTCGTCCGCTTTCTTTCTCTTTTCATTGAAAGGTGCTCCATTAGTCAATATTGGGGTGAACGGCTCCTCATAAATTAACTCGGCAACGTTTTGTTGTTGTTGTTGTTGTTGTTGTTGTTGTTGTTTTTGCAGTTGTCGTTGCTTTTGCGATTGTTGTTGCTGTCCATGTTGATGTTGACGTCGGTATTTTTGCTGTGGTTGTTGTTGTTGTTGTTGCTGCTGTTGCTGTTGCGCTTGCGTATGCTTCCGATGTCGATGTTCACTTTTGTAGTTGTGCTGTTCCTGTTGTTGTTGTTGTTGTTGTTGTTGTTGTTGTTGTTGCTGTTGTTGTGTTTCTATATCTGCATAATAATCTTCCTCAAACTTCATGTAGTCCTCTACCGCCTTTTCAATTTCCTTCTTCCTGTTATTTTCCTCGGAACTAATTTTATTTTCCACCAAGTTTCCCTTTCGGTGTGCAGGTTGTGACGTTTTTCTGTTACTTGCCCTCGGTGTATAGAAGGTTTCTCCACTGGCTTGGCTTCTCCATAAATCCTCTGCCATTCTATTCATTGCCTGTTGCTTTTTATCATCCTCTAACAAACTGTGCGTGCCCTGTAAAGTTGAGTCAGATATAGGACTGTTTTGCGAATTCTCTGAAAGTCTGTTATCTTTTGAATTCTGAGAATTAGACAACATGCGAGGCAAGCGTAAGTCAGCTCGCACCTCTCGTGGTTGTTGTGTTTTTGTGCGGTACTGATTGCTATTGTCTGTGGCTCCAGCAAAATTGTGTAAGTCAGAGGGAGGAGGCGTGTCAGTCGACTGATCTGGCCTATGATTATCTTGAGAGCTGGTGTTGTTGCCAGCTGTATTCTCCCTTAACCATTCAGTATTTCTAGCTTCAACGTTTAACCGAAGGTTTCGCAGTTTTTCTGCTAATTTTGCACGCTCATCGAGAACACTAGAAAGACGCCGAGCGTAATGCTGTAGATCTCTCTCTTCATGTTGTACAAGATCTTTTCCTGTACGAAATTCCTCCCTGTTAGAAACTCTATCTTGTCTCACTAATGGAGGAACTTGTCTACGATAGCGTGAAACAGGAGGGACAGTATTCACCTGCTCTGAAGGGGAGAAACCATCGTCTTCAATTGATTCCGACAAATTAAGATAGCTGGTATTTCTTGAATCTCGCAATTTGATGTTGTTTAAAACCGCTTTACGATGTAGATCCCCTTCTCTGGAAGAATTCCGAGTTCTTAACTTTTTGTTCACCTTTGGATGTATTGGTGCAGAGTTCGTTGTTTTGGTTCTATAATACGGTGACGAGCTCCGTGCTTCACTTGAGCCGTGTGCTGCTGATACCTGCTGCCGTCTAGTTCCATTGTGTGTTTTAGTATGAACATATGCTCCCGCATCAGCTTTGCTTTTGGCGTTCATTTCCAGATCGTCCCCTTCAAATCCTTCATTTTCTAATCCTTGTGTTTTTTGAAAGCGTGTTCTGTCTCGGGGTTTGCCTCTTAATGAATTATTATTATCATATTCCAAATCCGACAAATATCCAGATTCAAATTTGTTCATAGAATGGCGTCCAATATCGAGGAGGTTTTCCGTACTCGACATGATAAACTGTATAGTCGCCCAAGTGGACGATAATGATGCAATAACCTGTCGATAATAAACAGTGCTGTCTTTGTGGTAGTTAAAGCTATCGCTAGCTCACTCATGTGTTAAGGACACACAAAGTTATAATTTGCACAGTCTGATTGGGACTAATACATAATTGACACACAGTGACAGTGTAAAATGCCATGTGATTGTTTATTTAATAGCGAACAAAACCATTACTGGTACCAGCTCACTAATGAGGCGCTTGTGGAATAGTTTCCTAGGGTATTTTGTATGTATGAAAAGAACCGAAAAAAGGCGAAAATTCAATAAGAACGCCTTGTTTAGTTTTATTGGTTGTTTTATTTTCTTTCACATCAGTGAAACCTGTAAGCTCGTCTTAGTTGGGAAAGACCTGCTGGTTATTTTAAAATCGTCATCGACAATTTTAGCAAGTAATGAATGCAGATGTTTTCCTTTTTAATTTTCTTTTCTTTCCAGCATAAAATATAAAGGTACTGTAAATAGCTTCGGAGAATGTTGGCTTCTCTGGTGGACTATTTCAATTTAAGTAGATAAGACGAACATACTAATACTGATACTATTCTAAAATAATAAAATCTAGAGTTTATATCGGATAGCATTCAACAGCTGTTTCAATCGATTTGTTATTCGTCCTTTGATGAACAGGAGATTGAGAAGATATGGCGAGCTAATTACGGAGACTTCATGTCTCGCTGTGGGTGGTATAGTTTCTTAAAAAGTCTTGAAAAACATGAAAAATATTCAGCAATTTGAGCTTATTGATCCAGTAAAATGTAGAAGCGTTTCTTGAAATAAAAATTAAGCTGTAAAATGGCACCTATCTTATACTGTCCAACATTAGGAATCGGAAAAACTTCATAATATCGATTTGGCCTTTAAATTTTCAGTTAATAACATGCTCTAGAACATGATCTAGAACATGCTCTCGCCACAGAATCCGTAAAGAGGGTCGTTAGTTTGTTGACAAGAACCCAAGCACGATCAGTGAAGTCTAACGCTGATGTTAGCAGTCCGATTACCCTCTCATAACATGGCTATGCCTTCTAATGAGATTTTGTAGCTCCTGAGCCACATATATCGGGTAATAACATTCATCTTAGGTCACATTTACGGACCATTGAATGTCACATGCAGCCGTGCAGCTGTGTATGTATTATAAATGTATATTTTCATAGCTTTCTGCCATCCAATCATCCGTCGCTAATGCATCAGTGAAAACATTCTGTGCTCCTTCGGAGTTAATTTTTTTTGCTTTTTCGTAATACTGATTGAAATGTTGTGACAATCCAGAATTAATTCAAGTTGTGGAGGAAATTGAGTATTCCAACAGGCTTTGGTCGAAAATTGTAATTTCTACTTTTGACACTTAGCCAATGCTCGACATCGGGTCGCCATTGACTGCGACTCCTGATTGCAGAGATTCTTTGGAAACACAATAATCACAGATAATCACTTCAAATTAATTGAACTTCCTACCAGGGATATATTTCATTTCTATATCAAAAAAATATGATCAAAGTTGAAAAAAATGGAATTATGCGTAAATATGGGCAAGAATGCAATTATTAAACTTTAGTATTGCATGATAACCACATGATCTGTAGTGTCATTTAAAATAAATGAGCACATGTATAGTTGCCAAATATTTTCCAAATACCTGAGGGTACAAAATGTGGATTTCCCGGCCACATTTTGTCTCATTTATTCAAGAAATTGTTCAAACTTTGCCCCTTCAAAGAATTGGAACAAGAGAACATTTGCATTGGTAAGATAGCGTATTGTACGAGCGTAGTGACTCCAGTGATCATTTATTCCAAATTACAGTGCAAGATCAAATGATCATAAAGAAAACCTTAGCTTGGTCTAAAAACTTTGGTTCAGAATCGCTTAAAATGTCTAACGTTCGTTAGTATTTATCCTTGAGGACGCTGCAATAGCTAAAGACATGTTAGGTAACACCTGCTCTATTTGCGAATTGCGTATATCCAATCACTTAGCTCCAACGACGACCGCAATTTCAGGAAATCTCATAGAATTGTTTGTAATCATACAGTAACAACATTTCACAGTTCTGATTGGCTGAGAGCTCATCAATTTATCGTAAATAGTGCAATTTCAAACTTGAGAGTGCAATTTCATTAATTAGTATATAGTATATAGAGTTGTTATAGAAATATTTTTATCATCATATACATTTTTAGTATTTTAACTTATATTTTTAAATTTACTATCAAGTATCATATTTTATACAATTTACTAATTAATATCTTGTAAAGTAGTATTTTTTTGTTTTGAGAAATTGAGGGCCACAAGTTCATTAGTACTCTGTACTATTTAGTATATTTTTAAACCCTCGTTAAATACAGTTTGATTAATTGATTGATTGGATGAAATTTGAAATTGAGCTCTGATTGGCCATGTAAATACAAGAGGTGTTGGTTTTGTTGAGAGGTGTTGTTTTTGCTAAAACGTAATACATTTTTGTAGCGCCTAAAAGGGAAACTTCGAGATTTGACGTGTTTTTCATGGAGTCTGAACAAAGGCTTAGAAATAAATTTCGGTTTCTGTATGATTAACAAGTAATCACATGATTTCTCGTACATCTTTCAAAGACCACAAATTGAACTCGCTTACTCTCGTTCAATTTTTTAGTCTTTGAAAAATGTACTTGTGCTAATTTATTCCAAATTGCACTTGGAACCATATGATTAAGATAAATTGATAAAGTTATTATGTAAGTGTTTCTGCTGTCTCATTAATTAGAGCTGACAGAGCAATTTCTTGGCAAGAGAAATTCGGCTGAATTGAGAGAAAAAAGTAGAGGTGAGTGTGGTGCTTACTCCTGTTGTCATGGCAACGCTAGTAGCAGTAAAGCCTGCGGAGCTAATAGCTTTGGCCTTTATCAACAACAACAACAACAACAACAACAACAACAACTTATTTATCCGAGATTTATTTGCAAGTAAAATCCAGAAAAGCTCCTTCATACCAAATTAGCATTCACAGCATTGCTTTCTGGGATCGTTTGGGTAGACGGTTCCAGTCCTTTTGTACTTTCTAGAGTGGGGAATAGGCCCTGAATCTTTGAATTTCTGCAAGAGGTGTTTTGGGAAAAGTGGTGCGTTATATATAACAGATGTGTAATTCAGTTCATTGTTAGGCTTGTTACCGTCTCTGGCATATACAGCCTACTATTAACCGTTGCTATCTACAAGCATCAACAAGACTTGACAAGAGCACTATTCCGTCTTCAGATCAGACGCCGTATCGTTCACGCGCCATAATTAATTCAATTAAATACGGCAAGCTCTGACACATTGGTGCTTAGAGGTACGGTGCATGAAAGATACGGCGTCTGAAACGGACCTTACGAAATAATAACGCAGCGCTACCTTCCGTTCGAGGTATACGCGATGCTAATCTCTCTAATGAAGCAGAACAATGCATATCACGCACTAGAACTAAGTTTGTCGCATGTGAAGTTCGTCGTTTGACATGGTCCTAAGAGAGATATATCGAATTTGAAGATGTTACTGCTGCACGACAGATGTCAGAGACCACTTTTCTGATCTGATTACTTGTTTTGAACTGGTATTTCCATCTGACTGGGATGTGGAGCTACTCAGCAGGTATGTGACTGATGAGAGGGAAACTGGTTGCCATGAAGTGTGTGGATGTCAGGAACGAAGAAAGATGCCAGGAGCAAAAAGGAAGATCATAGTGTAATCGAAGAAAATATTCACTCAAAAGGCGTGTTCGGATAAATTAAACTGACCTGCAATGTTGCAACAACTTGTCAGAGTAAGTAAAAGTCTTCTCTTTATTTTGAGAAATGTGGCCGAAACTTCACTACAATGCCTTCCTGGCAAGCGTGTTGAGTTAATCCACTCTTGGACTGTTCCATTAATCTTGTACTTTGAATTTCTCACATCTCTCTCACTTTTATTCCTTTTGTCAGAAAATTAATTTTCACCCAAAACTCAAATATTCTCATAGCGACAAAAATCTGCTTTTATACTCCTCCCTACTATCAAACCTCCTGTCAAATGGGAGTCACGTGACCAACCACATCCAGGGAATTTTTCAGGGAGAGCCAGCGAGGCCACAAGTGACAATAGCCTGGGACGGAGGTTGGTTTCTCCATGTCCACGTTACTTATCGAAGAGTACACTAACGTAAAAGGAAGATCACTGGGCAATTTGTTTTTAAAAAACATTCTTGGGTTGAAAACAATTTTTGTTATAATTACAGTTGAACCCTCGGTAACTCGAGTTCCCCGCTTACTCGAAACAAAAGTCATTTCCCTTGGATTTGCCTAAGATATTTATTGTAATTTTAACCCCTATAACTCGAAACCCCGCTAACTCGAAGCGATTTTGACTTCCGTTCATGTACTTTTCTTTGTAATTTTACCCTCGATAATTCAAAGTCGATTTTCACTCTTGCGGACTAATGATCCGTAACATTTTGCACCGGAAGATTACTTTTAATCTAATTTAGATATTATCACAAATTGACCTTGTCGATATCACACGTTTGTACTTTGTATGTCCGTAAACAAACAGTTTTGACAGTTCTTCCTGGCCGCGAAGCCTGGAATAGATCCGTTGTTTGCCATTACTTGTCAATCGTATCTTGCCCTGAACCAGCTTTCTGAAGAGCAGCTACTTTATAGTACTAGTGGTTTTCATGTTTGTTTTGTTCTGTCTTTTTTATACTTTTAAATTGCTAGAAATTTTACAATAAAACATGTATAAGCATAAAACCACTTTAATCAAGTGTTTCTGGTCTTTTTGTTCAAAACCCCTATAATTCTAAACCCCGATAACTGGAAGTAATTAATTTCAATTTTCCTTGGCAATTCGAATTACCGGGGTTCAACTGTAGATATATAGTTTTATCAACAAATGTTAAAGTGAGATTTAGCTCTGAACTTTCTGAAGAGCAGCTACTTTATAGTACTAGTGGTTTTCATGTTTGTTTTGTTCTGTCGTTTTTATGCTCTTACATTGCTAGAAATCTTACAAAAAAACATGTATAAGCATAAAACTGCTTTAACCAAGTGTTTCTGGTCTTTTTGTTCAAAACCCCTATAACTCAAAACCCCAATAACTCGAAGTAATTTCAATAAATCCCTTGGCAATTCGAGTTACCAGGGTTCAACTGTAGAGCAACAACAAATTATTCTGATATATCTCTATAATCTGTTGGAATATCTCAGCCTTAACAGTAAGAACTAAAGAGTTACCACTTAAACAAGTTTGCCCCTTATATCAGTTGTTAACTGTGTTCAGACACCTTAATTTAATAGTATTATTTCTGAGCTGTCTATAGTGGCCTAGTCTAGCTGATCTTTTTATTATCTGCTGCATGCGGTCTCAAGGAAACCGAGTGCATACAACAGCTGAACCAAGCAGATCCTCTAAGAGTGTCAAGAACAGTTCGGTTGTTGGTAAGGATTTGTTGATAATAATATACAGGGTTAAAAGTAGGGTCCGGCTACGGGCTACAGCCAGTAAATTCCTGACCTTTACAGCTGTTTTTGTTCCATATTCTCATCAGTGAATCTCTACAAAATAACTGGTAAAAGTCTTGGTATTTGAAAACAGCCAGTGAATTAAAGTGAAGTTTAAGAACCTTATTTTGAACACCGATATAGATGATTATTTAAGCAGGAACAACATGACTGGATGATAATTAAGGACACTCGTGCTGAGTTTTTTCTCGTTATCAGTTTGGTATAAGAAATATACTTATCTAGTACCTCTAGTTCCAGTACAATTCACACTCCTTCAGATGCAAAAAATTAAAAACAAATGGAAGATACACAATTAAAAAGAGAAAACAAGAAAGTAGAGTTATAGCAGCCATCAATTTGATGACATTGTCATTGTGGTTGGTAGAGCTTCCTTTTTTAGCACAGAACAGCACAGCACCTGTGTACATTTTTCCAATATTTTATCAGCAATGCACAAGATATACACAGTCCTTCTACTGCCTTTATCCCTTTAGCCCAGAGATGACAAACTTGTGATGTGTTCCTAACTTCTCCTTACTAAATTGTATATATTTCATAAACATGTTGAGAGAATTTGACAGTTCATCTTTAAAACCTTTCTGTTTGTGATCAGTTCCTTTATTCAGTATATACTTTGTTATTCCTGAACATAATTGTTTTTCTTTGCCTTCCCAGAATACATTTACATTTGACAGTCATTTTTGTATGGTGTTTGAGTACCTTAAGCCGCGGCCTCTACACCTGTGCTTTCAGGTATTTTAATTCAGTGTTATTACATTACCACTCAGTGAATTTACAGGGGGCTGCATTTGGCAGAAAAGATTGCGGTCAATTGTACTTTGATAAAAGTACAAAAAAAAATTGTACTTTGATAGATATACATGTATACTAGATAGTTAGCTAGTTAGACAATTTATAAATTTTAATTGCTCTTGTTCATATACATAAATGCATTGAGGCTGGCAAAATGTGTGCTAAAAACAGTTACAGTTATTATTATAATAATTATAATTATAATTATTATTATTATCTTTATTTAGATTTTTATCTTGGTTTATTCTTACTTTGACTGCCTTCTTTATATATATGACTGTCAAAATACTTCTGATCAAATGAACTAATTTAGCCTGATCTAACTACATGTATTTGAATGTTTTAATTTAAATTTCAGAATTGTCAGTTTGCTGAAGAGGTAGGTGAGAGATTTATACAATCTTACTTAATGTGTTTGTAGACAGAGACCAACTGTGGACAGTAGAGATTTTATATTGTGCATTCAGGAGTGGATGGACTCATACTGCAAGCAACACCTTTTCAGTGCTAATAGACAGTACAAATTATGTAATAATGTCATCATACAGCTATTTCAAAAGACTTTGGATGATTCAAACACCAGAGTATAGTTGACTTTTCACTCAAATAATTAATTTTATCCTTTCCAAGCACCATTGTGTATTTGCCCTAATTTTTGTAAAACTCATACTTTTAGTTCCTTTCAGTCATGATATTTACTATTGCACAATGACAACATTTTCTGAAATAGCTGTACATATATGATGTACACATGCATGAGATTTCTGTGTATATTTACATGTAATATATGTCTTGCTGGAAAGTAGAGTAGAGTAGAGTAGCTTGTAGAGTGCGGTTGTTGCGAAAACTAAGACCCACGAAAACGAAGACCTAAGACCCGAAAACGAAGACCCGAAAACGAAGACCCCCCATTTTCTCTCTTATTTCTTCAAAAAACAAAGACCAAATGCCAAGTCGCCATATTTTTACCTTTATAGGGAACAAAAATAGGGGGTCTTAGTTTTCGTTTTTGCGAAAACGAAGACCCCCCATTTTCTCGCTTACTATAGTAGCTATTTACCCGAGTGCCGCTCAGATAGCTAACAAGGACGCTATCTTTCATTTCATTCGTGTCTGCAACTGAAATGGCGTTTATTGCGTAAAATAATAGGGGGTCTTAGTTTTCGCAAAAGCGAAAACTAAGACCCCCCATTTTCTCGCTTACTATAGTAGCTATTTACCCGAGTGCCGCTCAGATAGCTAACAAGGACGCTATCT